>JAMJFZ010004241.1:0-106290 GCA_026225945.1 Cricetomys ansorgei | reverse complement strand
ATTATGGAACCAAAATAAGAACCAAAACAGGTTATCTGGTGTTAACAGTGATGATTGACAGTGATAATTCACTATCTCAGCAGAATAGTTCCTAAACCATGAGAATAACATTGGATCTTAGTATATGATATATGAAGATTGCTGTTTATGTGGGTATTTCATCAGAGACCTAACATTCTCCAGGCCTGAAACAAGATTCTATAACAAGCTTTGCTCTTTCCTCCAATGTCAGTCTACATTAGCAAGCAAGCAATAAATTAAATAATTAAATAAATTGCCAAGAAGAGATGATTAACGTCTAAACTAGAAATGAAGTAAAAATAACTGTGTTGATTTACCCTTTCAGAAAGTCCATAACAAAATACCACTTACAAACTGCCTCATCTTGCACGTCTTCGTGGTAATACTGCCTTCCATAAATCCTAAATATTTCTTGTTATGACCCAATATCACAGGTCATTATGATACTACTGTGACTTCTTAATGCTTTCAAATTTTTAATTAAAAAATCAGTTTTTAAAGGTAAACTATGACTTAGAATTTGGGTTACCAAATTTTTATATAAATTTAGTCTATAGGATGGCTTATTCTGAGCCTAATAAACACTGATAATATACTTTGCATATTATACATCACAATAGTAATTATCTGGACCTTAAGAATTGAAGATCAGACTTAGAAACAGAATAGAGAATGTGACCCATTCTGAGTCATTGATAGTTAACAACAGCATGTGATCCTAGGCGAATATAGTTCTGGAAATATGTGAAATACTCCATATTGAATAGGGAGCTCAAGGATTCATGGCAAAGTTATATTCATTCATAAAGTTCTACTATATATATATAATATATATATATATATATATATATATAATGAATACTGAATATAAAATCTGGGTGTAAGGATTAAAGCAAGAATAAAAACAGAAAAAAAAACCCTTTGGGCATAAGGATTGTTTTGAGGAGAGGTCAAAATTTCAAATTAATCAAGTAATCTCTAACTCTATATTTTGATTCCAGGAACTGTTTTCATTATCTATTACTTAAGAATAATTCATCTAAAAACTTAATTTTAGAACAACACCTTGTTTTGGGCCGATGATACCCAGGCTGTGGACATAATTAGCTTGACAAAGATCTTGGTTTTTCCCTTTGCTAGGAGTCTAAAGCCCACCAACTGCTTTGCGCCTTTCTCATCTTTACTGTGTGGTGACAAAAGCCTCTCATCAATAATATTGTCTATTTTGGCTTTATAGTGAAAACTCAAATCAATTCCTGGGCTGGATGGGAGAGGAACACTGCCATCTCAGCTCTAAGTAATTGTAACAGTTTTACTGGCCTTCAAGTTTTTGGCATGTGTGAATACTATTCATGCTTTCTGTAGATATATAAAAAAATTATTCTTGGTAAAATTGACCTTCCCATAGAGACAAAGCCATAGTCAAGATCAGAAACAAAGTCTAGACAGTATTTCAACAAGTTTAAAAAAGCAAATAGATAATTAACCGCTGAATGCCTGCCCCCCATTATTGTAGCAAGTATACAGACTTAAAATTCAGCTATTCATTAATAGACTATTGTGTTAAGACTACCCACTAAAATTAACCTTGAAGATTAGAAGCCTGCAGCTAGGAGGCGATGAACACTTTTGCATTGTTGTATGTCTGAACACCTGCATTCTGTTAGATAAGAAGTTAGCAGTCTTGCTATTTCAGTCAGGACAGCTCTCTGTCTAAAGGGAAGTCTTGTAATTTTTTCCCCAATGTGCACATTGTTAATTTTACTCTCTTAACTTTTCTAACTTCTAATTCCTTTATTTTTATTATTAAAGAAACTCTCTTGCATGTTATAATCATCATAAGGTGTATTCTATGTGTCTCATTAAAGCATGTAAGCGTGCCAACGGAAGGTTCCCATTAAAGCGTGTTAAGCGTGCCAACTAAAGGTGCCATACAGGAGGGCATTTCTGCGTTCACTTGCCATAACTTCATTGTTTATCCACCTTCGTGGAGACTGAGGAACCCTGTGTGGACTAGAGCTGGACTCAACTCCTGCAACACCTAATTAATTCTGGTGATTGTAAGGTTTGTCTAGGCAGATCTAGTCTGGCTTTCCTGGGTCTCTCATGAAAGCAGGAGTCAGGTGTATCTGACAGGTCAATGGATTCTTCACTCAAGCAGATTGTTTCTTTACTCACATGCATAGATGTTACACATCTAAGTATCTCCTGCTTCTCTGTAACTTCTACATAAGGCTAGATTGGATTTTCCTTATTCCATTGATGTCTGGAAAGTTAGATAATCTCCATAGACACAGAAGGAAGCTGCACACCATTTTAAGCATCTGTCTTGAAAGTCATAGTATCACTTTTGGCTTAGTATCCAACAGAGATACTCTATTGGACTTAGACAAGTGGTGGAAGCAAACTAATGCCATGGTAACCAGACTACCTGGATGTCTGTGAGAATAAGGCTATAGAAACTAGATGAAGGAAATGTTTAAGCCTAGAGTAAACTCGGTGGTCCTTAACTGAGAAGCAGCATTTTTCTATTGTTGCAGATACCTACTTTCAGCTCGTAATCTCAAAAATTCTACATAAAATGCTCAAAAATAGTAATAACAAACTAGAATAGTTTTGATAAAGAGTAAGTATTTCTTCTCATCTCATTTCTTAAGGGAGTATTCAGGTTTCATTCTTCATCATAATCATATACAAAATAATGTATTTATGGATCTGTTGTTTTTTGATTTATTATTTTACATAATATATCCAAGTTCCCATATTCAAAAATAGATAAATTATGAACTTTATGTATCTCTGCATCTCTCTTCCACACAAATTTGTTTATTTTACTTTGCTTATTTTATCTCTTGCCTTTTAATTTGAAAAATCATTCATTCAATGCTATTATATACCTAATTTTAAAAAAGCAGCATTTCTTGCCTTGTTACTATTAAAATGGAGAAAATTATCATATTTTACCATTTCTTATTTTACAAGTTATAGTATTGACTTCTGGATTCTAAAGTTTACAATGCTTAACATGTTTTTAGCTATGAAGAAACCTTCAATTCCCCTCCTATTCCATGTTTGTGTGTGTGTGTGTGTGTGTGTGTGTGTGTGTGTGTGTGAACAATTTGTGGAGGGAAATATTTAAATTATTTAACACTTAATGATTATTGTAGATGTTACTCCATAGAAACAAATAGTATGATTAACGTTGTAGGAAAAAGGAATAATTGAACTTTTAAAATAAATAAGAATATTTCAATCAGTTTTCTGTTGCCACAACTAAACAGTATGACAAAAAAAAAAGAAAAAAGAAAAGAAAAGAAAAATTTCTATAAAAAAGCATTTAATTGGGGGCTCATGGTTCAAGAAGATTAGAGTCAATAATCATTATGGCAGGGAGTCATAGTGCTAGACTTGTTCCTGAGAACTTACATCCACTCTACAAGGATAAGGCAGGGAAAAAAATGAGAATGAAGTGGGTTTTTGAAACTTCAGAGCCTGATCACAGTTATACACTTTTTCCAAAATGGTTAGACCTTCTAATACTTATCAGACAGTTCCACTAACTGGGTATGAAGCATTCAAATATGTAAGTCTATCATCACCATTCTCTTTCAAACCACAACCAAGAATATTTCAATGCCAAGAACAAATGACCAACCTTTCTTATTTTGATGTTTTCTGTCTTGTATTTATATACTGTTTTGTCAATCTGATGGCAAGCCTAGCCTTAACAGCTAACTCATCTACCTAGCTCCTATATTTACTATTTTCAATGTTTTCTTCCATTAATTTTTTTTCTGTTACTAAGTTATTTTAGCATTTTAGTGATGGTATTCTTTCATTTTTAAAAGACAAATACATTCTTTATGAAAAAAATTGAAGCTCTTTGCTCTGATTTCATTGGCACAGTTTAAGATAATTCCCCACATTCTCCACTTCTTTATATAAAGACTTTATTAATTGTTGATCTTTCTATGGGCTATAATCACTTGCTTTTAATAACTAAAATATAAGCAAAATATGGTGGGATATTCTTTCCAAGATTAGATTTTTTTTAAAAAAAACCAGTTATGTCTTCCATTTTCTTTGCTTTATCTTTGGTTATTGGTTTTAGAGAAAGTTGGCTGCCACAGGAAAGCCTGAAAGACAACTAGCAATCATGTGTTCAAGAAGGATGCATGGTGCATCTGTCAGAGAAATGAAAGCAAATAAGCTCAGTGCATCCTCATGACTGATTCAGAGACATTCAGCTATACTGTATCCACTTCCCTGATCCTCGGGTATTTGAGGTCATAAATGACTACTGTTTTAACTGTCATATTTTGTGATCAACCTGCATTACAAAGATTCTAGAAAACAAAATTTGTAACTAGAACTTCAATGCTACTGAAAGAAAATCACCAAAGTTTGTAGAGTTTGATGAACCAACAGTAACTTTGTAGATTGTACTGGAAAGTATGGGTGGAACGGTTACTAGGAGAATATTCATACATTAGCTACTGGTGAGACTTAGGTGGAAAATGAAGTAAATATTATTAGAGAAACAAAAATTATTATTTGGTGACAGAAATGTAATCATCCAGATATCTGAAATAACATGGAAAATACTGTTTTCCTAGTGCTCTTAGCAGTCTACCAAATAGTTTACTCCTATAGATGGACATTTTCTTTGGTAACTTCTTGATGCTGATGACATAACAACAAAGGAACACTGAACAAATGATCGGTAAACAGCAGAGTCAGAAATGGATAGTTTGGATTTCTTAGCTTCTACAGATGCCAAATCACCCTAGTTAGATTTCAACAATCTAAGACTCCATGCAAAATCACAATTAAATTACAGACACTCCTGTAAAATCATTGTATTAAAATCTCAGTAAGATATGAGGAGATGAGTGGAAATATTTCATAGTCAGATAACAGATCTAAGTAAATTATGGTGTTCCTTACCATTCTCTAAGTTAGAAAGCTGAGCTGCTCAGAAAGACTTATGTCTAAATGTTTTATAGTTGTGACTTTTAAAGAGAATGCTAAGAAAATTCATTGACCCATACTGTTCTTTTAGAAATGTTGGATGAATATATATATTCTATGAATTAATATAGATTGAGGAAGACAAAAAATTAAAAAATTAAGGATATAAATTTGGACCTCAAATGCTACTGGCAACAAGCATGCTCCGACACTGGATCATCTACCAGATACCAATTAGGATTAATGAGAGATAGCCTAGAGTGAATAACTGAGTTCATAGAAGGCAGAGTCATATAGAATTATTCCTAGGAGTGAACTTTAACCAAAGAAGTTCCAATCAGTAGGCTTAAGAATTCCTACTGAGTAGTGAAACTCATAAACTCCTGTACCTTCTTTCTCTCATCTTGAACAGAAATATTTATAGCATTTATTCTATACTTATTCTACTGTTATTATATATGTGTATAAAGGCATCTGATGCTTTAGTTCTTCAGTTATATAGATATATAGATAAGAATTATACTTAAGTATCTTTATCTTAGGGGCCTCATTTCCACATAAAGTTCACTTATACACTTCTGGACTTGACTGAGCTGATGCTGTAATAGGGACACATATTGACGAATATATTCATGAATATAAAATACGTGGCTTTTCACTTCATGCATTTTTTTTATGATTCTTCTTGAGTTGTTCTCCAATAAAGAAGCCAAGTGCTACTCCATGAAGAGTCCCAGGTCATATGAAATCCTGCTGGCAATATGGTTCTACACACCATCCTAAGACCACAGTCAAGATATTGGCCAGAACTTCAGTGTCAATTGAAAACTTAACTTAGGAGATTCTGTGGGAAGCATGCCTCCATACAACTGACACATCCCTAACCTGGAGATACTGAGTGAGGCAATTACCCATCACTAAGATCAGTTTATTTATATATCAGTAGACAATCAGTATTCACATTAGTGCCAATGGCTTAAATGATTAAGTGTAAACATTTTTCTTTTATTAAATTTAAGAAAAATTATTTTTCTTTTCTTGGCATATAGAGATATTAAGGGGCCCTGCCAAACTGCATTTGAAATCATTGTCTGAAGTGAAAGGAAATTATATCAACTACCTTGTCCTTGCCTCCTGACCTGAAAATAGGAAGTGAAATAAGGTATAATTGGATGATCCAGTTCTTGGTCCAGGGGTATTGCATGCATCAAAGACCCTCAGTATTTTGATGAGGTAAGTGTAAAGGGACCAGTAGACTTGAAGACTGAATTAGAAAAGGTGAATGGACTTGTTGTGTTTAGGTTTCTAGGTATGTCACTGGGGACCCATGGAATTGTCTCCAGTTCTCCTTTACTGAAATGACATGAGAAACTAATTCAACAGAAGGCATAAATTGATATCAACACTCCTTATAATGCCTGGAACTAAGGGAGTTCTTCCCACTCATTATGTTCTACATGGAATTTACATAGATGTTTGCCATGCTGCTCTTTAAATTCAATAACTCCTGGTAGCTACCACACAGTTATCAGGATGCCAAACTCCTTTCTTTCTTTGTTTCTTACTTCCTCCAAATATTTGAGTGCTTGATACTTTATGTTTTATACTGTATATTCTGAGATTATAATAGCCATTAATAATATATTTAGTAGCTAGAGGAAGAAAAATAAAGACTTTCCATTGACAGAGCAGTCAATGTTTTGCCATAATTATTTTCTTGAACCTTATACTGAACCTTATACTTCTTGCTACTTCTGTGGGTGAGATGCTGATTTTGGATAAACCACAGTGTATCCAGTCATGATCTCTGAAGATCAGTTTCCACTCAGTGATTAGTGTTCACTTACTTGTTTGGGCCTAAAGTATGTTTAAATGGTCTGTGCTTCTGCTCAGGAACCTCCTAAGCAAGTAGGAGTTTATTGGAACACAAAATGCAGAAGATTGAGGTCTTAGGAGAGGGCAGGCACTTTTACTTCTGTTTCTTTCTAGTGACCTTAAGCACCTTAAACTGAAAAAGAAAATACTTCATGTTAGACTGAAGTTCTACCTCCCAGTTTTACATAGAGAAATTACTAGGTGCAACCTAAATTCTAATTCTAAAGTTCTCATATTTTAAGAGAATAAAGTGCCTTCCTGAAACAGGATTAATTTAAAGTTCACTTTAAAAATGAATAAATGAGGCTAAGAAGGCTGCTGGACAGCTAGGGTGGCAGATGAAGAAGAAGACTCCACCTTTGAGAATGAAAATGAAGAAATTGGAGGAGGAGCAGAAGGTGGATAGAGAAAAAGAAAGAGACTTCTCTAAAGAATTACAGTGTATGCTGTATGGATTTGTATACTGTATGGATTTGGGAATGACCAGAACCCTTACACTAGGTCAGTGGATATTCTTGAAGATCTTGTTATAGAGTTCATTACTGAGATGATGTCTATTGGAAGAAAAGGTTACATGCAAGTTGAAGATGTTGTCTTCCTGATTTGAAAGGACACAAGGAAGTGTGCTAGAGTTAAAAACTTACTTCCTATGAAAAGAATTGAACTGAACTAGAAAAACTTTTGACAAAACCAACTATGGATCTTGACACCATTTGTAATTTCTGAAATTTTGATATTTTCTGTGGAAACAATATATCATACCTGATTTCTATAGTAATATTTTGATAAGTAGGAACTACTGAAATATATCTTTAGTTTTAGATTCATTGTCTACCTTTTTCTGACCATATATGAATTTTTTTACTGGGTTTTAATGACTACTCCTAAGTTAAAGTATTGGAAACTATGAAGTTTCATTTGAAAAGGGGTAAAGCTAGATTTGTGCTTTAAGTAGACTTATGTATTATAAGCTATATATCATAGCTTCATGATATGTACAGTCTAAATGTTCTTTTGACTTTAGGAAAGTTGAGATTTGTGCTTTACATATCTAGATTTTCAGACAACATTGGTGGGAGAAGTTGTTAAAAATATTGAACTGGTTTCTGTTTCTTTAAAGGAACTAAGTTCTTGTAAGAATGTTTATCATTCTTAATAGATCATTTGTTTAATATTCTTTTCTAAAGAACAATTCTTAATAAAGAAATTAGTATTTGTTAAGTTTCAGTGTGCCTCATCTTCCTTGATGACAATAAAGCTTCTAAAAATAAATGTTTTCAGTAATAGGAATGGTGAAGCTTCTAAAGCTGATGTCAAGACAAGTGTTTGGAGTACTGTTCTATAGACATGAATGTAAGTATTTTCATTGTGAAAATGTATAGTTGACTAACCTCATATGTGGTATACAAACAAACCATTTTCATAGTTCAGGATATACAGGCTTTGTGTGCATTTAGCTTATTACATTAAATTATTATTTTACTTAGTTATAATAAAGATTAAATTTTCATTTAATCAGGTTATTGAATGTTACTCTTTGTGAAACTTACTGGTGTTTCCTAACATCTCTAAATCAGTGCTTGGGAAAATGCTACTTGTTTAATGTACTGATACAAGGAATATAGAATGAAGAATTAAGCACATATACACACAGACACACAGACACACTCACACACACACAAACAAATCAACCCACATAAGTGAAAAACACTCATTATGACCAGACATTCATTTACAGACCACTTATCCTTTAATGAGTTAAATTTGGACTAAAATAAGAAAAAAAGACGGTGTTTTCAGTAACAAGAAAAAAATGCATATTTAAAAAATGTAGTCATATAGAATGGCATTTCTAAACTCTTGAGTCAAACACATATGGCAAGTAATATTTGCAAAGCAAATATTTTGAAAATATCTCTTCCCTTCCTACTACAGTTGTTAAGGAAAACTCAAAGTTTAGCAACTATCAGAAATCTGTGGAAACACTGGCCAAGCAAATATTCAGCTTTGACTGACCAAAGGATGTGCTTTAAACAGGCATTTACTTAAATATATGGATAGTAATGAATACACAAACAGAGTGAATCTTAAGGCATGCTCAGGACTAGATTAAGACTTTTCTCATTATTTTCTATAGCTATCAAGTAAGTTATATCAAAATTTCACATGGAATATCAACAGTACTCAAAAGCCTGAAGTATAATAGCATGGAAAGTTGTGAATAATCCAGTTTCTGTTATGCCACAGATTCAAAATTACAGAGTTGCATAGCTCTTAGATTTCACAGTTAGTTGCTCTTGAGGAAATAGTCTCAAAATATATATTGCTGTGATCATCATTTAGAAAGCTAGAAAATTTTAGTATAATTTTTGCAGATTAGTATTTTTATTTTCAAACTTGTTTTGCAAGTTTTAGCAAAATGTGCCAATTTTGCGTGATTTTAAGTTTGTTGCAATTTTGTGTTAAAGACTAAGTTATTATATGGTTTCATATCTTCATTGCCACTTCTGAAAGAAGAACAAAATAACATTTATTAGCATGTATATTTAGTTAAACATGTCACCTCATATTTCTCCTTTTATGTATTCAAGTGAGGACTAACATATTTTGTCATTAACAAATCAAATCATTCATATTGCAAAGGACAACATTAATATCAATGTTGTCAATAGTATCAATTAATATCAATTCGAGTCTTTATGAAGAGTATAACATATTTAGCTCTTTAGTGATATATATATATATGTATATATATTATAAAAAAGAATAAAATATTTAGAATTAATCTGATTTTATAAGCTGCTAACTATAATATAATGTGTTAATGGAACACAAGGATGGTATGAAGGATACCATTTTAAGCCTCAGACAATTTCAGAAATAATGCATAATTTTCTAGCCTAAATATTTCAATTTCATTTGCATAGAAAACTAAAAATGAGAACAAATATAGAGATCACTGGGAATATTATATGCTGCATGCTTTGTTTAGGATATTTCCATATATATGGGCATAATATTTGTTTCTATTTCAAAAGAAATTTCTTTAGTCAACAAAACTGAGAAACTGTGATTTTGTAGATTGATTATCTGCATTTATAAGCAAGTTAATTGGCATTGTTTCCTACTAGCTAGAGATATTCTCTGCCTATCTCCAAGAAAGAAAGAAAGAAAGAAAGAAAGAAAAGAAAGAAAGAAAGAAAGAAAGAAAGAAAGAAAGAAAGAAAGAAAGAAAGAAAGAGGGAGGGAGGGAGGGAGGGAGGGAAGGAAGGAAGGAAGGAAGAAGAAAGAAAGAAAGAAAGAAAGAAAAAGAAAGAAAGAAAGAAAAGAAAGAAAGAAAGAAAGAAAAAAAAAGAAAGAAAGAAAGAAAGAAAGAAAATGCTTTATTAGAAATATATTTTTCTTGAAGTAAGTATAAAATCTGCTAAATGCTAATATCTCTTATGATGCTAATAAACTATGGAACAAAAATAGACTCTCCTTTAGTGCATTCTTGTCCTTAAGTTTCTGTTTCATCACAGGAAGCCAATATGTAGTCTGTCTTGCTCACCTAAAGCTGTTGAAACTCAGTCAAGGGCCAGAACTGAGAGACAGTGACATCAGATTAATGTGTCAGTAATTGCTCATCACCAGCTGACATGAAAATAAATGGCCTGACAGTGGTTGTCAGTTGAGCCTCCAGCTAAAGAAGCATTTGGAGAAAGTATTAAAACTGGATGACACCTGCAAGCATTCGGCTATGTCAAACCAGGAATGAACAAAAGAAACATAGATTATCTATGAGACTATATAAAATCTTTCTGTTCACACCACTTTCACTATGATTGCTTCAAGCCATCTTCCCTTCTTTTTGGGAAAGTTTAAACCAATGATGCTTTTCTATACTTGAGTAAAATGTGTCCATATCTGTCTCAGAGTTTTGAGGTTCCAAGAATATTCTTGTACATTGACTTTAAATATTTCTCCCAGTGGAAATGGATTGCCACAAGGGATATTTTCTTCCAAATAAATGCACAACTAACTCATGATCCAATGTATATTTGTGTTGAGCTTGTCTGGGTTTATTCTTCTCCGTTTATTCATCCCTAGCTTCCTGGTTTTTTTTTGTCCTTTGCCTCTCACAAGCTATAAAAGTGCTTTACCATGATACTCCATTCCCAACCCTCCAAGTATACTTTATTAACATCATCCTTGTATCATCGTAGTGATACAAATGATTGTGTCAATTTATAAGAGTGTTTGTTTTAAAAAAAGAAACTCTCCCTTCATAAATTTGGCTTTGTGCTTTGTGTAGAGATAAATGCAATATGTGTCAAGTTCTAGCTGAACAAGTAGTCTTCATGATCCTCAAGAAATAGAAGAAAATTGATGGAAGGGAAACTTGATAAGTAGTTTTCCTATATAGAAATAGCCTCTATTTATTGCAGAAGTTTATTTGTAGTTATGTTTAAAATGGTTGTTTTGTGTATTGTTGGGAAAAGGGCTACCTAGATCTTGGCATTTTAATTGTCTGCAGGTGTTGCTTTATGTAAAAAATGTTTGATTGTTCATGATCTGCACATGGTGTCAATAGAGTTCTGTATCGATAAAAACTCCTGAGCTGAGACACTCAGAATTCCACTGTCTAGTAAGGTGCTTGCTGTGACAGTGGGTGCTCTTCTGAGGTCTGGCAAAGTTTGTACCTATGAATATGCTTCTGTGTCTCCCTTGGTGAGCCACCACTGCAGAGTACTACTACAAATGGTGCCCAACTTGGTAGGCCAAAATTAAAGAAGGCAAGACATCATGCCAGCTACATCCAACATGGGGATGAGGAAGAAAGAAATAGAAACTTCAGGTCTTGCAGAATCCGATGTGTTGCTCTTTGTTTGTGTTTTGTTTTGTTTCTGCAAACCTTTCTACAAGTGATTCAGATACTGTGAAGGCTGTCCTAAAAAGACACATCTACTATGGTGATGAAATCTCCACCCCATAAGGGAACTTCTCCTGCACACAAGGTAAACCAGTTATTTTCACTGTAAATAAGACTCTATCTTAAAATCTGGAAATTGTTTCCTCAGGGTAGGCACACAGAAGCTGACTTCCAGAACTGGCCAAGGTTATATCTCCTGCTAGCAGCCAAACTTGGTACTGTAATAATCAGCCTGGTGTTACTGGTTTTGAAAGCATGAAGGTGTCATTGGAGAGTAACTGAGACTTGGCACTGTAAAAGGCTAGGAAGGCCATTGGTAAAGTGCAGCCTCAGTATCAGTTAAAGGCTCAAATTGAAGGGATCATGGAAAGACGTTGAGTCTCCACACAGTGGAGAGAGGCCAGGAGAGGCCATTAGTAAACATGCAGCCTCAGCGGCAGTCGAATGCCCAGACTGAAGGGGTCATACAGAGATGTTGAGGCTTAGCACCATGAAGAGAGCCTATAAAAGGCTATTGTTGAAAGTGCAGCCCAGTTGCAGCGAGGGACCCCAGCTCTTTTGAAGATGCCAGTACCATGTGATGAACACAAGGAACAGCAGTGGAGCAGAGCTATCCAGAGCCTGGAGGAAAAGCTCTGTGTATGGCAGAGGACAGAGTCAGAGAAGTTATCCAAGCCCTTTAGAGGAGTCCAGAAGATCAAGAGTGAATTCCAGAAAATTGGACATTGATAATGTTTTTCTATTGACCAAAGACATTGTGAAAAGCTTGATAGATGTTTGGTTTAATTTGGTCCTGTTCTTGTGATTGTTCCTCTTGAAAATAGTTTTGCTGGTGCAGTGTTAAATTGTGTTGTAGAGATAAAGGAATTTTTTGATTGTCTTATACAAAAAGAGAGAAATGTTGCAGAAGTTCATTTTTAATTAGGTTTAAAACATTTTGTGCACCATTGGGAAAAGGGCTGTCTAGGCCTTGGCATCTATAGTGTCTGCAGGTATTGGTTTTATGTAAAAGCTGTTTGATTGCTCATGATCTACGTGTGGTATCAATAGAACACCTGAGGAGCATAGATATCAGTAAATACCCCTGAGATGAGACACTCAGGATTCTACTGTCCGATATGGTGCTTGACATGATAGTGGTTCCCTCTGCTGAGGTCTGGCAGGATTTGTCCTACAAAAATGCCTTCTTGTCCTTGCTGAGCTACCACAGTGACAAACAACTGCATTTATTAGAATAAGAAGGAGCAAGCATTTGTGTGGATAATTAGGTAATATATCAAGAATTATGCTGTATCTGAGAGAGACATAACCAGATACTTACACTAGGTTCTAGGGAGATCGAGATGTAGAGTAATATGTTTTGGTCATGAGGCCAAAAGTAGCCTTAGTCAGACTTGAAAGTTTAAGAGGGCTTTGTACAAACAACTCCAGAAAAAGAAACTTCAAGAGATGATGGTGGACAAGGAATTGAGAAACGCCATGCAGCTCAGCAGATTCTCTAGTAAGTTATTGGCATAATGAGCTGTGGGGAAGACCTTTTTCTTTTAATCTTTGGTGGTATCATTGTCCAGGGACTCTTCTATGCTTTAGTGGAGAAGTCAAGCATCCTTGAGGTTATTATCATCATAACTTTGCAACCTTTGGTAGAAAGGTTATTAGGGCCAGCTTTGCTTTAGTATCATAAAGAAGAAAGGAAAGCATTGGCATTTTTATTTGTTGAAGTCATTAGGGGAAGGTAGTCCTTAAAACATTTTCAGTAGCAACAATTTAATTACCCTTCTCTTATGTGCTTATATGTACATTTTCATCTACAGTTACTTTAAAATTCATAGTTAATGTCTTTTCAATTTTCTTAAAAGTCTTTAGGAGTCTGTTACAGTATTCATGATATTGGTACTTTACATAGTTATCAAGCATTTGTTCACTCAGAAAATCAATTCATTCATCCACTGATTGATTGATTGATTGATTGAAATGGGGGCATGCTAGTGCCACAGCATTCATGTGGCGGTAAGAAGACATCCTTGGGTGGGTTCTCTCCTACCATGCCAATCTCAGGGACTGAATTCAAGACCATCAGGCTTGGTAACAAGTTGGGCTGCATCACGCGAGTGTGTGTATTTACTGCTTTGTCAGATGCTGTTCCAAATGTTAGGAATAAATAAGAAGCAAGAGTGGTACCTTTTTGCAGGAACAGAAGGCAGTAAACCAGCGCCATGATGAGGGCAGGGATATTATGTAACTCATCTTATTTCTTATACTCACAGGTAGAAGCTGGTAACTGGAACCTATTGTATATTTTCTCTGTGCTTTTGTCCAGCATTTCATATTGTGTTAGGATCCTAGCTTCAAGGAATGTACTGTTTTTGGGTATTGGAAGGACTGCTCTAAAATATCCCCAGTGAACTAAGAACCAAAGGTGCAGAGTTACAGTTTTTCTCCAATCATCCATGACATCACCTTTGGTCTCTCTTAAAACAAGCAGCCTTTCTATACTTGGCAGAGTCTTCTTATCAGCATCCCTATATTTGCCCTCTTTCAGTTTTATGATCTAACTGACAAAGAGACATTAACCTCAGTAAAATGTCTTTGGAACAATTCTCGTTTTCTAACATCCAAAAGACAATTTATGAAGAGCATGCAGGTATTGTAATTGGCCCTTATTGGGTCTAACCATCAACCCTACGGTCAGAGGACATTCTTAGATCCTAGCAGAAAGAGTCTAAAATTCCAGGCACACAAAAGTACCTATCATATGTAATTCTGGTAAGGACTTCACTGAAGAAAACATCACACTACTTGCTTTTAAAAGGCGAAAATATACTCCAAGACATAAAATAGGCTTAGTTTGTCTGGGAAGGCAGACTCAAATCAAGATCGGGCTGCTAGAAATCTAGGGCTTGTTATAATACGTCATTCTATCTTGGATATCTTTACTATATACTATTTTTATGATGCTTGGAATATGGTAGCTCCTAAGAAAACTTCAATGTTTAATTCATGAATATAAAATTATATGTGGCTAGGATAACTCAAAATAATCTATTCCATTCTCACCCAGAATTCAAATTTAAATATACATAAGCTTCAGAATTTTTAGTTTTGAAAATGAGAATATTTAACTAGATAGCTGTATAAATATATGTATGAAGATACTCAAGGAATTAAGAGTAGAGTAATACAAATATAATTATTTCAGTTCACATGAAGAAAGTACTATTTCAATTCTTTACTTGGAGCAGATTGTTTTGGATCTTTAAATTACCCAAATTCACTTGATTTTAACAAAATGAGTCAGCTAGATGTACTCTTTTGGCATATAAAGGGGGAATTTTCCTGTTGCAGTGTCTTCTGACAGTCTATGGGGAGAGTACACATTGCCTTTAGGATGGACGTCACTCTCTGTAGGACTATCAAAATTTATTTGCTCTGATTGACTGGCAGCTTCATCTTCTCAGTGGCTCTTTGAGAGGATCAGATGTCCTAACTGTTGACCACAAAATGTTACTTATGGCATCTTAGTATATGTGTCTTTAAATGGGCATGACTCTGAGAGACACTTCACAAAATCCCTGAGTCAGATGACTTAGCCAAATGTCCTTTCACATGCAGACGGGGGGGGGGGGGGGGGGGGGGGGGGGGGGGGGGGGGGGGGGGGGGGGGTGGGAGTGGGGGGTGGTTGTGCTGGCGGTGAAGAGAGGCCAGTGACAGAATGGGAACAGAGGACCAGATTGGAATGTGTTTTGGAGTCTCTCCAGGCATCCAAACAAAGCTTGTTTTTTTCTTCACTTTCCTTTCATATATCCTACCACAGGTCAGCAATCTTTTCCCTGCAGAACCAGACAGCAGATAAATTAGAATTTGTAGACCAAATAGTATTACAGTTGTCAACACTATTATGGTAGCACAGAAATAGCCACAGGCAACATGTAAACAAGTAGCTTTGTATGAGTCCCAATAAATATTTGTGAAAACAGAGTAGTTTGATAAAGTTTAAGTTTATTTGGGTTATTGTTACATGCATATAAAAGTATACATCATTAAACTATTATTGATTTGCAGTGCTGTAATGTGAACGGCTTTGAGACCCATGCATACACCATGAAAGACTGTAAAGGAGCTGTGGTGTTACACATAATGCTTGTAAGTTAAAAGAAGAGACTTTTAGGAAATAGGAAAGCACTGAGATTGAAGAGCTTGTGTAAAGCGGGGAGGGCAGAGAACAGAGTAACAAAGAATACAGGCATAAATTAGGAGACCTAAGACCATTATTAGTAACATCATGAACACTAAGAAGTAGTTTGGGTCAGATTGCATAGAGCTTTGGGTATTGAATCAATGAGTGTGGGTTTTGTTTTTAAACTCTAGGGATATGGAAGTGTCATAATTTCATCTACTATTGCTGTGATAAAATACCCTAATAGGAGCAACTTAAGAAAGGGTTTATTTGGCTTACAATAACAGCTTTGAGTCCATCATTGTAGGGTATTCAGGGCAGCACTTTTAAGTCTAAAGTAGCAATTCATAATAAATACACAGTCGAATTACAGAGAGCAGTGAATTAATGCACTTGCCCTCTCCATTTCTCATGGTCCAGGCTCCCTCAACCATGCAAGGGTTCTGACCACAATCAAGTGGGCTCTTTCTCCACTGATTAACATAATCAAGAGAATCCCTCACAGGCATTCTTATAGACTAACCTTAATCCTTCACAAGTGTGCCTACAGCGTTGACTTCCTAGTGTCTAGTTGACATTGTTGACCATTATAGAGACTTAGAAAGAGAAGAAATATTATGTGAGTTTTATATTAAGGAGACCAGTGTGCAGGATATAAGTACTTTATGTTGAGACCAGTGTTAGCGGAACAAGAGACTACAGAGAAAGCAATTGGAATGGACTAAATGAATGTATTAAAGATGGATCAACATACTATAAAGCAGAAGTTAGAATTTATCTATTATATAGTATACAAAATATATAATCTCTATATAAGTATATATAAACATAAAAATATATAAATATGTAAATATATGTCAAAAGAACAAATGAAACGAAATAGATAGAAAAAATATCTAAGTATCAGAATGATCAGATATAAAGGAAGGCAAGTAAAAAGAACAGTTCATCTAAGACTAAGCAAGACTAGAAAACTAGGGGAGAAGAAACAATAATTAAATAAATTAAGAGGTCAAGAAATTAGGCCAAATTTTGAAAGAGATCTGCTGAATTTAGCCTTGAGTATATGATTCAAAACATGGGAAAGAAATCTTCAGTAGTGGCATGATGTGGTCTCCTCATGTAGATCATTTTTTGTTGCATAAAGGCAATATCTACTTGAAATTGTCAAGCTCTTTTATATTAAGTTATGGTATCATCGCTTAAAAGGACAAAGTAGAAATTGCACCGCTAGTATTATTGGGCCAACCAAAGGAGAGTAATTGGCTTGTTGCTTTTACAATGGGATACTTATAGGAGAATATATGTGACAGGGAATAGGGACATATTGGAAGTACAGTTAAGCCTTGGTTTTCATGTAACATTTTATTATATGCCAGTAGTCATTGTTTTAGAGATTAATGAATGTCTTCTTGTTTAAATTACAGTACATTTCATTACAGATAGTGATCAAATGATGTAAAATTGTAAAAGCTGCATAACTCTAAATCATGCTTAATGTACTGAGGCATATTTTGATAAAGAACAAAAAAGCAGTTGCTAAATCATAGATCTTCGAGACACTACCAGACAAGTGCATGAGAGGCTGGGTTGAGTTTTCAAAATTTATGTTTTTAATTAGAAATCATTGAGAATACTATTTGATTATCAAATTCAATTATAAGTAATAGAGACACTCATATCTGTCAAGTGACATAAGGCATTTCTTAATGAAGGTTAGTACACAAAAGTGACAGCTTGTCTATGTTTATAAAGAGATGAAGATTATTGCTTTGATACTTGTCTAAAATGAAGTATTTTTACAGATTTGAAAAAATACAATTTTTTTTTTTGAGCCAAGTTCAATGGTATATGCCTGCAATACTAGCCCCTTGAATGATTGAGAAAGGAGGTTTGGGATTTCAAAGACCAGCCTGGGTGTGAGAATAAGATCTCATTTAAATAATAAAAGAAGATGAGGAAATCAAGAGGGGAAGTCTGAGTCCCTAAAGTTTTAAAATTCTTAATGTGTGTAGGTGAAACACTGGGAGGAAATGCAAAAGCTGCCTGAGGTAATAACCTCAGCTCAGGGATCTGTCTATATGAAAAAAGAGGTGGAAAGATTATAAGAGCCAGAGGTGGCGGATGACTCCAAGGAAGCAGCTTCTTCCAGACACAACATGGCTGATACACATATGGACTCACAGACACTGTGACAACATGCAAAAGACCTGCACAGGTTCAAGACAGACAAAATCCAGCATGGAAAAAGAGAAGGAGACACAAACTCTCAGTCCTAATGAAGAAGCTATTTGAAAGTGATAGCTACTTAAGAGAGGGAAAACCAGTTTTTGTTCAATGGAGTGACACTAGGTATTTCAACCACACTCCATGGCAGGCCTGATTCTCTGGAGGACTTGCCAGCACAAAACAGACCAATGGTAAAGTAAGTGTGTGTGTGTGTGTGTGTGTGTGTGTGTGTGTGTGTGTGTGTGTGTGTGATTTTTTTTCGTTTGAATTTGGAAAAAAAAAAGATATGAAGTTGGAGGAGAAGAGAGGAGAGTCTGGGAGGAGTTGAGGGAGGCAGAGCAATATGACCCAAATATATTATAGGAAAACATTTTAAAATGAACAAAAGTTGCAAAGAAAGGATGAATTCTTGGAAATGAGCTTTTCCTTGCCAATATGCTTTGTTGTAGTGAACCTGAGAATGCATGTTAGAAAGTAAGAAACTAGAATAGAGTTTAATTATGCTGTGTAATGCAGGTATAAACTTTTAATTTCCAAATAAAATACAGAAGGCAGAAACAGGTGACTAAATACTATACAAACAGATTTTATAAAAGCTTGCAATTCTGTCAAATGCCTTTAATTCCAGCACTTGGGACACAGAGTCAGGCATATCTCAGTGAGTTCTAGGCCAACCAGGGATATATAGTAGTAAGACCCTGTCTCAGGAAAGGAAGATGATGAGAGAGAGAGAGAGAGAGAGAGGGAGAGAAAGAGAGTGAAAGTAAGGAAGGAGAACAAAACAAGAACAAGAAGAATGAGAAGAAATAATAAAGGGTTAGGGTTAGTCTATAGAATTAGAAGAAAATCCATTGTTGAGTTAGAGCTCCATTTAATTGAGATTTATATTAAAACATCAATGTGGAAATATCATTATGTAAACTATGAACATGACAACATTTTGATGGGCTAGATTTCATGTCAAAATAGAGGGGAGAAGAAGGTTTTATGATAAGCTTAGTGTGCAACCTGTGAGGGATGTCTAAATATCAGTGAGTGAATGGATGGTAAGTCCATTCTGTGAGAAACATCTACCTCAATGTTTTACATGAAATTGATGCAAATTCCAAAGCATTCTACTAGATTAAAAATCCATGCATGGAACAATTAGCATAGATATACCTGGTCCCCTCTCCTGACAAAAATGAGATTGAATGAAAAACAAATAAAAAAGAGGACATGATGGCTCCTAGGTATGATGGAGGAGAATGCTTATTATTTATATGAGGGAGAGTATAGCCAGAGGCAGAGACCTCTGGGAGAGTCCTGAGTGGACATGACCAGCAAACTGAGCTGGCCATGTAATGGGAGGGGGAGCCAGGAGACCAAGAGACTACAAAACCAAAAGGACAAGGGTGAAAAGGACCAGCATATCAAAAATTGCTAAGTTATATAGAGATCAGGCTTGGGGAAGATAAGTGGAAGGCCAGCCCTTGGGAGGGAGAGATTTAAGGTAGTAGTCAGGGTGGGGATTGCTGAGAGGAGCCAAGGGTACTGAGTAAGACTTGTTCCAGAGTTGAGACATAACATTTCAAACTTTTGTTGATGATAAAGGACAAAGTAATCTGTTCTAATAACTACATCCTGCTGAAATTGGGGCATTGTTGTTGGGGATAGGATGATGGTCAAAGGCTATGAAGAGAGAGAGGAATACAGGCTAGATGCCTGTTTTGCTTGCTTTCTGTAAAGGTTCTGTGGGACTACTTTTGGCTAGGGAAGTGAA
Organism: Cricetomys ansorgei; assembly: GCA_026225945.1. Classification (NCBI taxonomy): domain Eukaryota; kingdom Metazoa; phylum Chordata; class Mammalia; order Rodentia; family Nesomyidae; genus Cricetomys; species Cricetomys ansorgei. The sequence goes on along the minus strand of JAMJFZ010004241.1, from coordinate 86,343 downwards.
GGCCACTTTGGAGCAGTCTAGGATGCAGGGGCTCAGAATGGTGAGAAATTCTGTCGGAAGCATCTAGGACTGGCACATTTGGAGTGTTTTGCAGTCAATCTTCACTTGATTGGAAATCTGTTGGGACAGATATAGACTAGGGACAGAATGTAAAGTTCAGGTTAGGTTTCCCCTAAACTGCTTATCTTGAAACTTCCATTTGAAACTTCCAGGCCCACCATCCTGGTAGTTGGAGGAGTGAGTCCCAAGGCAGAGAGAGAGAGGGGGTGGGAGAGGAGAGAGAGAGGTGGGAAAGCTTAGGAGTACTTATCTGGAGTAGATTTGAAGTGCAAGAGGTAGATACAAGTCAACTGTCTGAAGCTTTCATGTTTTTTTTTATTTTATAAAATTTTAAATATATTAGTATACTGAAATCCACATTGTAGAAAAGGCTATAAACTCATAACTGTGAGTCATAGTGAAAGCTTGGGGACCCAAAATGTTTCTGGGTTAAAAGCATTAACACTCTTTAAAGACAGGTGGTTTATAGATTGAACAGAGCTGGTTGTAGCACAATTGAAAAGCACTTTTAAGCCTATACTTAGAAAACAGCCAAAGGGAATTTAAAAATTTGAGCTTGTGACTATGATAATATGGCTTGCTTTTCCAAGGCTAGATTAATCACTTAACAGAGCTCCAATGATTAATGTTAAAACTCTGAACTTAGTTTAACAAAAGCCTAGAGAGGGAAAGAAATCAGAAACACTTTTAAACCCATTTTATGAGTTTATGTCTTTCAGAGAGAAGTTCTTTCAGCAAGGTAAACTGTGTCTGCTTTTCTCAGAAGGACACATAGTAGCTCTAGAAATGTGCAGCTTGAGGTAAGGCCTGGTAAATGAACTCACAAGGCATCTGTAACCTTGGGGAAGGGGCTGGTGTGCTTATTACTGTCAGCCTGAAGAAGATCACTTAACGTAGCCGTCAATGCCATCAAAGATCTGAGATGGATAGATTATAGCAGGAAGGCCTATTTATTATTAAAATATCAGAGACTTACTGCTTCCTGGGTAGTACTGTTTCCTGGGCAGTTACTATAGGCCTCTGTGATCTTGATGGCTTATTGTGGGCAGAGGTCCCTGACAAGTGTTAACTTAAAGCCACCAGTCCCAGAAGATCTGAGAGAATTTCTTGTGGAGGAGGAACTTGGGGACTGGCCTACCTTATCTAAACAAAGTGGGACAATCAACTCCCCAGTGTCCTGCTTGTCCACAGTTTGCACAGGATCCTGGTGGGAGGTGAGTCATGGGGCAGTATTGCCCAAAAGTTAGTGCCACCACAATCCAGTTCTGTGCCCTATCATCTTCTTTGAAAACCTTCGGGTTGCTGCTGGGAGCTGCATTTCTGTCTGTCACGGGAAGCTTTTTCATTAAACATTTTAAATGCCTTCTTCATCAGATCATTGAAAAATTTGAGGACCGTAATCTGTTAAGTATACCTGAGTTAAATTAAACAAATGTTGTTTTCAGTTACTAGCTTTAAGCTTAACCTTATAAAAACATATGGGAAGCTAAATAAAACTTATTGTAAATGAATTACATTTGAACTTAGAATAGCTACAAGCATAGTTCTGAGAACATTAAAGAATTTGACTCTTTATGAAATGACCCCAGGAAGGAAAGACCTAGCAGGGCTTAAGGAAGAGACAAAACAGGAAGCTCAAAGGGTGAGGAGAGGAAACTTAAAACATATAGGCACAGGAGAGCACAAGGAGACACAGAACAAGTAGTGTGGAGGAGGAGGAATACGTGAAGTCCTAGAGAAGACTGCAGCTCCTGGGAGGAGGCAAGAGAAAGCTCCAGAAGGAGCTGAGCTGAAGTGAGTGTCAGGAGTGTCAGGAATTTCAATCCGGGCAACCCCAAGCTTACTAAGAGACTTACCAGGAGAAATGTTCCAAATCACATAAGAGAGGTGTTTCTTTCAACCAGCTGGGCCCAGAATGGCAAGAGGAACATCCTGGCATACTGATGTGACATTTGTAGTAACAGTGGGCAAAACAGGTAGCTCCATAGTAACACATATCCAGTAGAACAGGAGATGAGAGAACAGCTTAAGACTTTTGAGAAAAAGAAAGTCTAAGTGTCATTACAGAGATATGCTGGCATGGTAGGGTCTCAGAGGGCATAGCAGGGAGATGTCCCCATGGTGGGCCCTGGGGGACATACTAGAGAGATGCAGGTGGTAGGCACAGGGTCTAGGAGTCAGAGAGAGGACACTTATGGAGTAGGCAAGGAGAGACAGATGGTTAGAGCAAGTGGAGGGAAGAAGCACCTGGAGAATTAGAATCAAATATGGTGGATGACAGAAGCCAGCATAAGCAAATGAGCCATACATACCTTGGGAGAGTCAGATTAGCAGCTTAGTTCAGAGCAGCTGAGTCCCTTAAAAAGGAATTCATTTATGCCACTACTGAATTTTGACATCAGATGAATAAAATAATAAAAAGATGAAAAGGAGGTTGAAAAGGAGGTCATGCCTGCACCTAGGTATGGTGGAAGAGAATGTTTACTGTGGATATGAGAGAGAGCAAAGCCAGAGACAGAGACATCTGGGAGACTCCAGGGTAGACATGACCAGCAGGCTGAGCAGGGCCATTTGAAAAGAGAGGGGAGGGGAAAGGGGAGAGTCTGGAGACCAGAGGCGGGGCCAAAAAGAAAAAAAGAGTAAAAGGGATTAATTTGCATAGTCAAAATGGCTGAGAGGAGCAACTTACCAAGTGAAACTTGTCCCAGATTTGAGACCTAACAGAGATCATATCAGCCAACTCATCACCCAACTCATAAAATTCAAATATTCCTAAAAAAAGAATATTATATACATATCTATATATCATATATATAATGTGTAAAAATATATTATAAATAATGTATAAAAATATATATTATAAATAATATTATATATAATATATATAATTCATATAATTAGTAGAGAAGAAGTCTCATCCTTTTTGTATTTTTATGAACCAAATTCCTAATGAGATAAAATGTTCTACATTTTAATAAATAAGAAAAGGATGAGAAAAGGAAAACCTTGATCCTCAAGAGGAGTTTTTGAGGGAAGTGGCTAATTTTTCTTTATATTTATTCAAGCTCTTAATTGAATTTTTACTTAGTCAGATATCAAAGCCAGCTCATATGAAATTCCAAGACGTTTCAATAGCACTGAGTATTTCTGAGATAAAGATTCAAGTAAATTTGGAGTAATATGTTGTAGTAACTTAACTGTAGCTGTAATATAAGCTACAACTAACTAAGCCAAGGCTTGACATTATGAATCCAGACTGGAGAAGCTATTAGAAGAAAGATATCTCAAATCCATCTTGGACATGTTTTGCTAAGGTGAACCTCTCCTGATTTTGATGAGGTCCTATGTTTTAGAGGAACATTCAAGGGGAAAATACATTTGGCCAAATAGAAACTGAAATGTATCAGATACCCATTTTACTAGCAGATGCGAAGTGAGGATGAGGCAGGAGCAGAACACAGAACTGGGGGTCGGAATGCAGCTCATCTTTTATCGAGTTAAGGAAATAAGATGTAAGAATGTGGGGATGAAAGTGGTAAGAGATCTTGGGATCAAACATGTACATGTGTGGACTGAAAAATTGTGTCTCTCTTATAATTTAACTGAATAGGCCAGTAGGGCTGTCAGCACAAAGAACTGAAGTATAAGTTTCCTCAGGGAATTTTGAGCAAGCATACTACAGGCCTTGACCTATAGTGGACCAACTAACCAAAAAGTGTATGCTAAAATGTATCCATTCTGAATTTTCAACTTTTCTACAAGGCACATACACATCACATGACAGAATAAAGGTGACATAGCTGATGCTCATCCTTGCTCAGGCTCTCAAGATTGACTTAAGTTTGGTGTTAGTATGTGTTATGTAAGGGCTGGAAGAGCAAGCATCAGAACAAAACAATGAATAGTATTACATAAGTCACACCCCGGGGAAAGTAACCCCATTTTAAAACCTAAGCAATTTCATACAAAGTAGTGTTTATCTAATGTGGAAAGTATGGTCTTTGGGCTCAGATCATGTTCAGCTACTTGAATTCTTCCTAGTGTATAATTTGGCTGAGCATCAAATTAAGTGCAGCTTCATTAATATCACTGCAGTCTCTCCAGTAGTTACACTAAATATATTTACATATGAAAGTGATTATTCTTAGTTTCTATGGGAATATGAAAATGTACATTGCTGATTGTAACTATTAATACCGACAGTGCTTTAACCCTCAGAATATAACTTGAATATCTGATTCAATGTCAAAATGTAAATGCTACTGTTATTCCCAAAATTGATAATAAATTTAGCAAATGTTGACATCATTATCAAAATACACTGTCTGCCAATTTGGACAGTAGAAAACATTACTCTTCTCTCCAGTCTAGCAGTCACTTTTCTTAAGGGAAGGTAATGTGAAAAATGACATAATTGATTAGGAAACTAACTGGCACTTGAATACAAGCAGCCTTTCTGTGAAGAAAGGGTCGCAGTACTTGCTGTTGTTAAAAGAATGACATGAAGCCAATAAGCACTTTGTGCATTTTTCCAATAATTCCTCTGAGTGTGCTGTTTTTGTGCATATCCCATTCCAAAGGGTTGTCAGGCTATCTGTGCTACTTAGAAATTTATTACATGTGAAAATATTTTTATTTTTTTTCCAATTCACATAATGCCCTTTTCCAATTTTTCTGGCCTATGTGAGAGACCCAAACTAATGGAGACACCTGGCCCATGCGCATTTAAAAGATTCCATGAAATGGGTGCTTTGTGAATAAAAATTATTAGATTTGAACAAATCAAAAGTGTTATTAACAAGATTCAAAACTGGTCATTTTGTGTTTCATCACTTATAAGAGTCCTTTGACTTTTTACTGACCCCAAAAGTTTCAGGACTTTTTTATTTTATTGAATTCATGACATTTTTCTCAATGTTGTTTATTTACCATAAGAAGAATAACATCTCATACATTACTGTGCCTAATGATATAATTAAATTTCTTTCTTTCTTTGTGTTTGTGGTGGGTGAGAAATGACTTATATTATAAAAAGTGAGAATAATGCTTATTTTTTAAACTGTCATACAGAGTCAACTTTTGGTATTATTTTCAACCTTATTTCCTCCTTTATAACATTTGAAAATAGGATGATGTCATTCTTCAAAGAGGGAGAAAAGACCACTTTCTATGATATTGACTCTAGGTAATCTCTGTCATGTAAATTTGAAAAGCATTAATTATAATTACATTCTATTGAAGGAGCAGGAGTTGTGAACAGGAAACCAATGGTGTTTTTTTTTTTTTTTCTGTAACATTGAAAACTCCTACATGCATAGACTTTACAGCAAAGTATACTAAAATATACCATGTTAAACCTTTTGCAGTAAAACATATCACTACAGAAATGGAAGTATTCAATCAAATACTTTGCATAGTTTGAGTAGTGTTTTATACACACACACACACACACACACACACACACACGAACCATATTTGTAGGTATCAACTAATATTATCAGTTCATTTCTAATATGTGTTCAATAGAAACACCAAATAAACTTGTTTACTGATGAGCAGAGATAAGACAGCTAGCTATGGTAACACTGATGACTCAAAGAACTGCTAGTTTAAGAGAGAAAGATTAATAGTACTTCCTGATAGGTACTTGGGATCCCATTGGGTGCCACTGCTTTAGGGACCATGGGACCTGGAAAAATGAGGATGTTAAATGATGCAGACTATAGTTTCATGTAATAGCCAACCTTATTCAGAGCCTCAGAGAATTTATAATCTGAGGGTTAAGAAAGGTCACATGAGTAAAATTTTCATGGGTTCAAACTGTATACAATTGCAATGACAAGCCATACTTGGCAAAAGCATGTTTTTCCATAGAAGCATATAAAGGATAGCTTAAACATTTAATTGAATAACATCAGTAAGCAATGATGAGTAATCTGAAGTAAACTCACTCTTATCTGCTAAACCCGGGAAAGGCACAGAAACACATTCAAGAACAATTCTATGTTTTTGAAGAAACTGAATAAAAGACTCTTGTCTAGTTTTCTTAGAGAGCTCTCACAAGCACTCGGAATTCTCCTCACATGACTCCATTCCCAGACTGTGTTTGACAATTGATGTCATGTCCACTTGAGTGAATATGGTTTCCAAACACTGATTTCTGTGTAATTTGGGTTTGATGTTTATAACTTAATGTTCTTAGGAAGAATTTTATCAAACCTTTGTTTAGAGATTCAGATTTATGCCAGAGTACCTATATATCACATACTTTTGTAAATTATATTTCAAGCTTCCTCAAATTCTAGTATTTTGCCGAACAAATTTTTATGCAAAAACAACTGACTTATAAACTAGCCATCTGCCTGGAGCAGTAAATCTGCTCTGATGATCTCTGCCATTAAATTCATACATTTAGTAAATGCCATTAGAAATATTTATATCATTCCTAAATTTTTGTTTTAACTGTTTATGCTTCTGTATGTTCTTGGTTTTACTTTTGTTAATCCTTTTTACATCCCTTCATTTTTACTTTTTGTTTGTTTTCTTTTGTCTTAGAGTTTCCCAAAGTAACCCTGGCTAACTTTAGGCTTCACATCTTCCTACTTCAGCCTCCCAAGTGCTGTGATTACAGGTGCATGTTATCCTGACTGTTTTATGTTTCCTGCTTTTAACTGAATGCTTTATTTTCTTTCATTTTATCCAAAATACTGTTCATTTTCAAATGTTCAGTGGTTTCTCTAGATCACTGCACTACTTCCTCTGCAGTAGAATATACTTTTTATAAGTGTTCCCAATTTCTTCTTGCTCCTGATGACATTTGTATTATTCATTTCATTTTTTTTCTTGGTATACGTACCAAATTCTTTACTGTTCCTACTTTAAACAAGTGTTGTTTTACCTCTTAAAATTTGTTTATTTTTGGATTAGCACAAACAAATATATTTACCAAACAAAGGGATGATCCAAGCAAAATCAACACTAGATATGAGTGACATGTAAAGTGCTTGTGATAAATGTAACTGAACACAATAATGAAAAGCAAAACCATATCAAATGAGCAATATGGATATGTGCAATTTGCTCACTGAACTGAGCTGATTCATTCTCACAGTTAATTCCTGTTCAGGGTGTTGATGGAATCTGTATTCTACTTTTTCATAAACCCAAGTACAGATGGCATTGTTAATGGCACAATCCACCACTTACATCTTATATTTCAGTTTGCTTGTTATTGTGCCTTCTTCCCTACCCCACCACTGGTGCTGAACGAAGACACCTTCTCTAGAGATGCAGAACCTCTGAGGTTTTATGCTTTCATCAAATGAATTTTCCAGAATACAGCAAAACTCTTCTTTCCTTAGTGCTCTCAGTTTTGATGGTGATGTTATTTCCATTACAAGTTTCTTTGCTACAGGAAGGTACTCTGTACTCTACCAAAAGAGAAACATGGACACCAATCCAGCCACAATATATGGCTGAAATCTGTCAAAACCCGCAAAATATGCTAGGACAATGGTAGCACAGAACCTGTGGGAATAGCCAACCAATGTATGATTTGACTTAAGGCCCACTCCACAAGAAGGTACCCATACCCAGCACTGCTTGGATAACCAAGAACCAGAGACTAGATAGCCCAGGGACCTAGGGCAAAACTAAACATTTCTAGTCTAAAAAAAATTATCAACAAAATGATTCCTAATGATATTCTGCTATACTCACAGATCAATGCCTTATCCAGTCATTATTAGAGACATTTCCTCTGGCAGCAGATGGAAACAGAAGCAACAACCCATAGCCAGGCATCATGTGGAGAGAGTCTAAATTGAAGGTCTCCATCAAATACCTCCTCTCAGAGCTCAAGGAATCCTATGAAAGAGGAGGTGGGAAGATTATAAGAGGCAGAGGGGATGCAGGACAGCAGGAGAACAAGGCCCTCTACATCCACTAAGCAAGATACATATGAGCTCACAGAGACTGAAGCAGCAAGCACAGGGTCTACATGTGTCTGCACCAGGTCCTCTGTATAAATGTCATAGCTATTAGCTGAGTATTTTTATGGGAGTCCTGGTAGAAAACTAGTAGCTCTCTGACTCTTGGGAGTCTCTTCTTCCTGTTGGGTTGCCATGTATTTTGCTTCAGTTTTACTATCTTTTCATTCTCTCATGTTTGTGTTGTTGTCTCTTAGAAGCTCTGTTCTTTTTCTAATGAGAGACAGAAAGGGAGTGGGATCTGGAGAGGAGAAGTGGAGGTGGGAGGAGTATAAGGAGGAGAAACTATAATCAGGATATAATACATGAGAAAAGAACCTATTTTCAATGAAAAACAATAAAAAGAGAGAGACTTTAGAGTAACATACTAAATTAAAATTATGGGTGCATTTTTAAGGTTATCTACACAGAATGTTAAATATCTGGTTTAAAAAAGAAAGAAAAAATATTTTTTTTATTTAGAATATTTAAATTTCACTATTTTGAAAACTTGATCCACAATGACCTACTATTTTAATCTTAGAATGTATTTGTTACTTTATTCTTTCAAAAATAAATGTGAAATAGTTCTATGTTTAAAAAAAGGTAGTATTACAGTCTGGCTTGACTATTGCACCCATTTAGAAGAACCATCTAGTTCCTTCATGTAGTCTCAAGTGTTTTTCAGGAGACCTCACATAATGAAAAAAGAACAAGGTCTTGTCCAAAGAAAACCTACAAGTAAGGGTTGAGACTCATACTCCATGGCTAAAAAACAGTAGACAGACACATAGACCAATCCCACTGGAAAATAACATCCTGGAAGCTGCGGAACAGATCACTAGAAGCCAGCATAGTCAGAAGTATTAAATGATACAGTAAAGAAATCCACCTGAGTACTGACAAGAAAAAAATACTGAATTTAACTGTAAATGGATCACTTTGTCAAGTGTTGGGTTGCTTCCATCTGAAAACACAGACAATATATGCAAGTATATTATGGAGAAAATCATTCTGAGAACAATGGGAAGGCATCTGAAGGGGACAAAAGACAAATGGGGGAGAGAATAGACAGTCGACATGTCAGAAAAGGAGCCATCAGACAGAGGTGCTGCACTGGGGACACACATGAAAAAGAGGAAATGAACAGTGAAGTCCTTGAGAGGATGTTAGCTCAGCAGCAAAGTTATTTTCCTCAGCCCTGAATAGATTCTCTAAAATCAGACTACAAAGGGAAGAGTGAACAAATACAGTCACATCTTTTTCAGTAGGTTCTAAGCAATTTGGAATCTCTCATTTGATCACTTTCGGTTTTGCTGTGAGGAAATATGCCTCTGACAGGGAGGAAGTGAATAGGAGGCTGGAGGTGATGGATTGGATATAAAAGGCAAGTCTGAGGTAGCTGCCATGACACAGAAGGGAGAAGCCTTTGACAGAATTTGGCAGCTTCTGTCACTGTAGAAAATAAGCTCCTGCTTTGCCCTCTTTAAATACCAACTTTAATCCCCTTTGGCAGCCTGATTCTTTAGTACATTGTCATAAGTCTGACATCAGGGGTAGTACCTAATGGTGGCTACCTCTCAATGTTCAGACTCTGTGTAATCTTCTCACCTAAAGTGTAAGCTGGACATGGCGACTTGCTTATAACACTGATAAAAAGCTAAAAGTGTATTTTTACTTCTGAGATTAGCTTGTAAAGGAAATTTCTTCCATCTAGTTCACTTACATGGTAATGACCAATTGTCATGTTTAAACTTCTTTTTGAGATCCCCATGGCAAAGAATGAAGAGAGGGCCCTTTGGCTACTGTCTGAGAAAGTGAGGTCTTTAGTCCATCTACCTATGAGGGATTGAATCTGGACAATCACCAGATGACCCAAGTGTCTACGTGTATCTTTGTGCAGTTGAATCAGAGATGACAGCTCCATTTAGCAACATGATTGCAGTCTTGTTAGGGAAGAGATCAGAACCAAAGGACCTAGCTAAGCTTGTTCTGCTTTTAAATTCAAGGTGACAATGAATACTGTCTTTAAGCTACCAAGGTTTGAGGTAATGTGTCAGGTATCTGTGGATAATAAATATATATAATGTCCTTTCTTATGTATTTACCTTTGATGAACACCTAAAGAAAGTGAAATATAAGTCATATATATGGTGAGTTTATGGCAGTTTTTGAATAGAAGGAGCCTGTCCTAAATGTAGATGATGAATTCATCCACTGAGGAATCCAAGTCATATTTAGTAGTTAGAAAATTGTTTTGTTTCATTTTTTTCAAGTGCTGGTGTTCAAACTGGTGACACTATGTATACAGGAAAAGATGTTCAGTTTGAGTTATTTTCTCTTTCTGGGACATAGGATGACCAATCAAAAATCTTATTCTTTAATCTGCGGTAAGATTTGTGTTGTAAAGTTATTTTATACCAGTCTTTGTTATCAGTAAGATTCTCACATTTTGAAGGTAAATTTCGACATTAGCTTTTAGTCCCAATTAAGGATGGGAAAGAGTTCTATTTAAGCCAATTTAAATCACAAAGAAAAAATAAGAATTAAGCAATAGACTCTGAGATAACAATTTGCACACACAAAGTCTAGAATATGGACAGTGTTTTCTTGGCTTTGATAACATCATCTCATCTTATTTTGTGGCTTTCCTCTCTCTACAAACTGCAGAGACATAGCCCCACGAAAGGATACAGTGTACAGATAATGGATTTGGTATCACCAGTTTTTATGCTTATTTCATTTCTATTAAGGTGAACATTCAGCAGATTGAACAAAAAAATTATCAAGGATCACAACTAAGGGGTCTCCATGACTATGAAAACTGTATGTCAGCTTATGTGATATTCTGAAAACTTTTTAACATTTTGGATGTGTTGGGGAACTGATACATTGGGTAAAGCAGAGGAGAATAGGAATGACTTTTTAAAAATAAGATTGTGCTTGCTGGGAAATGAATCACTTATACTTTGTTAGATAGTAGCCTGATCTGTGTCCTAGCATGAAATGCTAGACCCGCTAGTTAAAGTCCATTTATTCTTCTTTTTCTGGATCATCTGCCACATTTTGCAACCTATTCTAAAAGATAAAGGTGTTAAGAATAAACAGGATATATATCTGTATTAATGTAGCACAATGGCTAAGTTCATAACTATATAAGAGTCCCAGTCAACAACTATTGTAAGTTTGCAAGTACAGACCATGAAACATAATTACCTCATGGGCAGCATCTGTGTCCATGCGCTGATAGTCTTAGCTCTCTAGGCAACTAGAGAGACTTAATCATAAAATTAATAGCATATTATTTCTTTGTCTGTTTGTTTTTGTTGTTATCAGTCATTTCCATAGTCTATCTTCAAATATGTCTTCATTTGCTTCTTGATATTTAAGTGCTTAGCTTTTCAGTACTACTCAAAGTTATCCAGTTATTTAAACATTTGCTACAGAAACTTCAACATTGTTATTTTCTCTGCTCCATTTGTATTTCTAATTGTCATATTGGTATTTGCCATTGCTAAGTGAAATTGATATTGGAGGAGGGGTTCAGATGAGTCTGTCTACATGAGAATCTTGGTTACAGTCTTCAGAATCATATTTTTTGATACCTCCTACAAACGTTGGCTTATAGGCAGACACTTGCCTATCTAATACAAACAGTCATAACTCGTTCCTCATAGAAGAGAAAATCTAGACTTGGTGCAATTAATTGGATACAAACCATATGGGATGGAACTTAAAATAACTCATCTGAACTTCGTCTGTCAGTTGTGAATGTAAAAGCCAATAATTTGGAGACTTTCTTCAGGTCAGGTTAAAATTATGAAGCAAAAACAAGCATGAATCTTCAACATCTCTGACTCCAGATGGCACGATAAGTGTACCAACTAGCCTCCTTTCATCTAAGATCTAATTAATATAATAACACAGGGAAAAAACTTTAAAAAGAATAAATCCATGCCAGCAGAGAGATAATATCTTGCAGAAAGGTTATTAGTAGAGGACGGATTTTGACAGATTTTTTAAAGTAGGAAATTCTAATGGGAATGTTTTAACAAATAGAATGGAGATGGTGGAGATATAGGTCAGAATATCCAGAGGGTCACACACAGAAGGGAGACAGATGATCTCTACTCTCAGCACTCAAAGACGCTCCAGATTTGGGTTCAGATGGGAGTGGGAGGAGAAGCTGAAATCTGAAATTAACTGAAAGGCCATCACAGAGGGTAGGTGCTGGAGATCCAGCCTCTGTCTTGCCTCATCTTACACTGTCTTATGAATGTGGAATATGAATCCTTAGTAGGAATAAATGCTTTTGAAGGTTAACTGACCACAAGGACGAGGGCTTCAACCAGGAAACACAACACTGTCATTTTCAGAAACCCAGGTTTAGGATTTTATATCAGTCATCATTTACACACATCTACATTTACACACATCAGGCCACCAGAAACTGCACAAGACACAGGCTGAACATGCGTACTAAGTCCACAAAATAATGTTTCCTTTTTGTGACATTTTGACAGTTCCGTCTTAATGAGCCATTTCTTTCCCATTATTAAAGAAAACTACAGGCATGTCATCAAGCTATTTCCATATGCCACTCTACCTCTCATTTGTAACGCTAGAAAGATCAGAATGATAATCACTAAATGCTTAAGGAAAATCATAACTATGAAAAAGTATATCCCTAGTAAAGACATGGACCTGAACCTAGAGGAAATGATGAAAATTAAGAGACAACTCAAGAAATGCATTTCCTCAAACAAAAGATCGCCTATTAGCCATAAATTACAAACAAGAGACCAAGAAGAAAAAAAAATACTAAAAAAGTAGTAAAAACGATATATACAAATTTAAAAAATGATGAGTTAATAGAAGACTTGATAAAGATAACAAAAGCATCTTGAAAATATAATAAAAGCAAAATATGCAAGAATACATGATTTTTTTTTTAAAGAATAAAAGACTTGTTGCTGGGAGGTTGTGGTGCCTGCCTTAATCCCAGCACTTGGGAAACAGAAAGAAGCAGGTGATCTCTGCGAGTTCAAGGCCAACCTGGACTACAGAGTGAGTTCCAGGTCAGCTATAGTTACTATAGAGAAACCTTGTCTTGAACAAAAAAAAAAAAAAAAAAGAATTAAAGATTCATTCTAGCAGAAGCAGAGAGACGTCTCAATAGTATACTTGGCATTAGAGTAAAAATATAGGAAACATCTTCAAATATCTTCAAGTAAAAATTTTTTAATCCAGAATTCTATGCACAGACAATCATTAAGAGCAAAAACCTAATTCTAACTTTTTCAAATCTATAATAAAGACACAGGATAGGATGTGAGGACTATTCCAGGAAAATAAGAGCAAATTCTGAGAATATCAGATATGCCTCACATAAAATAAGGAACTAAACTAAGGATTCAAGAAAAAAAAATCTCATGATCAAAAAACCAGATGTATAAATGAAAAATCAAATTCAAATAAGAGATTGGAACTCTGAGGTAAAAGCATCATATAAGACCTACATGTAAAATGCTTACTATGATTTCTCATATAGAAAATAGCAAATAGGAGGTAAAGTATTACTATGGCCAGCAAAAACATGGGTGCTCAGTTAAAAATAACAACAATAACAAAAAAAATTAAAAAACAAAAAGAAAGAAAAGATGAGCAGATGCTCTGTGAGTGAAACATTCCACACTGCTGAATAGGTATTGGAGTCGGCCTCATGTGCACAGTAGTGATGTAGTCAGCCCTGAAATCCCACTCTCAGCTGTGTCATGTCTATAAGAGCTTGAACTGCGGAAGCAAGCACACTCTATTTTTTCAAATATGCAAATAATTCCAATCTACAGACCAGGTTAAGGACAACAGTTCTACATATAAGGGAAAACGTTTTGATATAATTTGAGGAAATTAAGCAAAAAGAAAACATTTAATTTTTATTTATTTTATTTTCATTTAATTAATTAATTAATTAATTTATTAAAAAGCTTCAGGTGTAGAAAGCAGCACTCCAAAATTCTCACTGTATAGTTTACTATATTCAAATAAGGAAAACCATATTGGTCACCTTTAGAGTGATTTTATGCACGTACAATGATAGAAATTCTCTTTTAGGTGGGTTGCTGTCCACTTACCATTTTACAGAGTTTATGTACATTTAAATCTTTCAAGGAATATCTCAATAAGACCGTGCATATTATATAATTATTTATTGCCCAGCAATATAAATATGCAATAACATTATCTATTCACTACATGCTGATCTTGTCTCAACTGCCAGATGTTTCAAAGAAACCCCACAGTGGCACATATACACACAACTATATCAGTCAACAACAGTCTTTCTTATTCTATCTTTAACTCTTCCTTAAAGTTTAATACTTTCCAATAGTTAGCTTTATTTCTACAACATTTTTTTTGTCTTTCCATTCTACTAGACTTAAAAACCATCTACTGTTTATATCAAGGATGAATAATTTTGAAGGCACTGTACAACTACATAAGAAAGAGTCAGCAAATGACTATAAGTGTAAACAATGGGATATGATTTATGTGTCTGCCTCCATTGCTAATCAAACCAGCAAATAACTGAGTGACAAGCGACCATGAGACTATGGATAATTAGAAGAAAATGCAGGCTTTAAAGTAGCAGTACAGAGTGTTTCTTTCTTATGTGGACTCTGCCACAGTTTCCCTTGCTAACCTTTGCAATAATTTTTGGTAAAATTGTGCAATATATTAACCTGGTTTCATTACTACCTCTAAAAAATAGCACAGGGATATGACTGATCTTTTCAATACAGAGGTAGTCCAGTTCCAAGGGAGCAGTTTAGTTGATCTAGCAGATATAAAACTTCTTAAATCTTTACAGTAAAAAGTTCATTAATACCATACAATTTTCAAAGCTTTAGAGAAGGCAGCAAGGACCATAACTCTCACAGCCTGATGTGCAGGGTGTGGTGACTGACCTTAATGTGTTCTGAGCTTCATTTAAACTACTGTATCCAACCCGAGGCAAACGTGAGCTAAAGAAATAAACTGTTGATAAAAAATATTGGAGCACGACTCATTCAATCTACACATAAATAACTGTTTCTCAAATTGTTGTGCAAATAATAATCATAGGAATTTTTAGCCATGTCAAACTTGCTTGACTTACTAACATGGGAGTCCACATTATGAAACAACTGACTCGAGGAGGATATGGGAAAGTCAGACTAGTAAGACCGATTGAAAAAGGAAATTTGTAATCAGTTTTTAACTTGTAATCAGTTCATATAAAGCACAGTAATGTCTTACTAGAAATAAAAATAATGTTTAGGGTTAACTTCTCTACTGAGGAACAAAGAAAGTACTGTTAGAACTCATTTCCTCCAAGACATCCTGTAATTTAAAAGACATAAGTCCTAATCACTGTGACTATACTGTATGAAATTTATATATTCTATGAAATTGTGAGATGTTCCCAGAGACATGCTAGAAAAATGTCCCAGTATAACTTTAAGTGATTGAGGAATGCTTCCTTTTCCCTGTTACATGTTTATGTATTTCTCCCCTGAGTATACTAATGTTTAAATGTTATAAGGAAAATGTACTTTACTTTATAAAATGTCCTGTAATTTCTATCATTATATTTTTGTGTGTGTGTTTGTGTGTGTTTGTGCATGCCCCTCCTATGCTGTGGTACACATGTGGAAATCAAAGGACACCACTAGGGAGTCAATTTACTCTTTCCACTGTAGGTCGTGGGATTAGTCTTGAGAAGCAAATACTTTTATCAGCTCAACCATCTTGCTGGCCAGAACTTATTTATTTTAAAGGCAAAAAAGTTATTTTGAGAAACAAAGATGATACAGTGCATCAAAATTTCGAAAAAGATTTCAAAGTCACCTTACTTTAGAGCAACAGAAATTTTTCTGTATTATTATGTATTACCTCAGTTCTTCTGTTATAAACATAGAACATTTGAATGTATTCTCAGCATCTGAGAATTATAATATTGAACATAGAGTACCTCCTTCTTTTTAAAATATGACCAGTTTTGGTATGTAGTTGCCTAGTATGCTAATAAGAATATGTGTCTTATGCCAATAGGACATGCTCTATCTAAGGTGTTGGAGAATTCAAAATTCCTCTACCATGGTATGTTTTTCTGAAGGTGAATTACCTGTTACTTTGCTGTTAAACTGGGGAATGCGAGAATTCCAGTGTTCAGTGTCAAAGCTTTTACCTTGAAGTATCATTACTTGATTTCTCATGACTTCTGTTAACTCTTATGTTGCTATATGAATGATTAGTTGGCTCTGTTCTATTTATTACTGTCTTCCAATTACAGATATCTGACCAAACTCACACTGAGTAATTATCTACTTTGAGTTAGTATTATACATAATTCCTTGTACAAATATCCTCCTATATGTGTATTTCAAAATCTGGTTTGGGACGTGAACTCCTGGTGTAGTGCTGCAGAAGGTACATCTTATGAGTCTATCCAACTCCCATGGTCCATGTAAGGCTTACTTTCTGTGGTCAGGAAGAATTTCTCTTTTCTCAACTTAAGACAATCTGTAGGCTACTCTCTTCTTGCATGAGCTCCCTTACCATCTAATGCTTTGATTAATGTCTTGTTGACAGCCTCTACTTGAAAATCTTCCTGGCTCACGTTCTTATGATGATACTTTTTACTTGTCATTTTCCTCTTTATCTCTACACTTATGTTCAACCATTAGCCAGCCCCTATTTCAGAATTTTTAATCTAGGGCCATTTAAGGGAAGGTTATCAAAGGTTGGATTCATTGAAAATTTACCTTTAGTGTAGGCTAGTTACCCACTGGAAATTTAATGTGCATTGCACTTTCTAACAATGAGAGCTGTCTAATATCACATAGAATTTTTAAGATAGCACCCATTCAATGTTATACCAAATTGATGCTTTCATACTGTATCCTAGCTCTATGACAACACCAACTTATCTGATGTGGGATGTAACCAAAGAGGGAGCCAATATACTATGGTTAACTCGTGCCATGCTGAAAACAGAATCTGAACAACCAGCTGTTTGCTTTGATTTCTAAATGTACATAGTAACAGAATCCAATAAGCTTTCCACAAATGCATATTCTTTGAAAACATCTCTAGAGACTGCATTCCAGTAATACACAGACAGGTTCTAAGGATTTGATGATGATATATTTGTCCTTTCTGCCCAGTGTTTCTCTTTTAGTGATTACATGATTTTTGTGTGTGTTCATTGTAAGAGTTTTGCTATTAGGGTAGACAGGTGGCACTTGAAATTGAGAACAATCAATATTCTGAATATATTTGGGTGTACTTAATCTATTGTGTCCCCTGATAGTTGACTAAGTAGAATTGGCTTATTTGCTGGATATTTTTCTTGTTTATTCCTGTGGCTATGGAATGGTGAATACAATTTTTATTAATATCATACAGAGGCATGTTAGTTTTTAGTATTTTTGTCTTTTTCCTTTAAGATAGAACACATAGAATGATATATGGTAGTTATATAAGAATCTACAGGTAATATATTCCTTACTTTAGAACATTTTCAAATAATGTAAATGGCATTTTTCAGTTCCATGTTTCCAGATCAGAACAAAGTAAGTTTGGTAGTGGCCTCCTTAGAAAGATTCTTAAGACTGTTTTATTGATGAGGAATCTTGCAAGGGTCATGAACAACTCCAAATAATGAATTCTAAACCATCCCCTCATCTCTTACAAAGAGGTAGCAAGGGTAGAAAGTTTCACTGTGACTTTTTGGAAATTCTTAGTAGGACACCTAAGTATTCATGACAGCAAATCTGGTCATATGTATTTCATTCTCAGATAATTCATTGAGCAAAGTGAAGAAGGCAGGAGGAAGCAAGCTTGGACAGGTGGATCTAACTCCACAGCAGGGTGCAGATCTGAATATGGGAAGCGAGTCAAGAGAAACTGGCTGTCTTGGAGCAGATGATTATTTAGAGTTGAGCAATGGCAAATCTTTTCTGAGCTGTTGCTCTTTACAGGTATAATGCATGCTTTTCATCCATGGTGGAGGTTTTTCCTAGCTTAAAATCCTCTAATGTCAAAGGGACTATTTCAAGTTGTCTCATACTTCATAAAATGCATTTTGAAAGTATTCTGAAAGATTGTTCTTCCCCACAGGGATAGACATGTCTCTTTTTATCATCTCCTTAATTTGTAGTGTTTGTCATTGAGAAAATGTAATGTCAAAGGTCATATAAAGTATTATAAGAGAAAGTCCATCCTGTATATAAGTTATGTCTCAACCTTTTACTTAAGCTTTCAAAGAGTTTCAAAACAACCTAAAGATTTTTTTCCTTTTACTACAAAGCTTACCTAGATGTATCTTGGGGAATGTCCAGCTGTCAAGAAATAAAGAATGACCTGTGTGTTTCCATTTTATTTTCCATTTCCATAAAAAGCTATTGACTCCAATTATATGCTGCTCAATAGTACTATTTGAATTATAAAATATGGAGCATAGTTGAATTGAAAAGATGATTCACCTTAGTTACATCCTGAGTAACATGTCTCTCAATAATAATATTGACTTAAGGGAAAATATCCCATGTGCAGAAATATTAAATTTGAAGATACAGGGATAGGTTGTAGCTCGTGGTAGAGTGCTTGCTGAATACATACCAGGCCTTGAATTGAGCCAAGATTCTTCCAAATGTACACACATGTGAACATACAATCTTTAAAGAGATTAATTTTTGCATACCATCTATTAGCTATTTTTACCTATTTATAACAAATTGCAACAGGTTTAGGACTTGAGCCAGCACAGCTATATTAATTCACAGTTTATAAAGGTCAGACATTTGTGCCAGGTTGGATGGGTTTTGTGCTCAAGTTCTCAAGTTGTCAGCCAGTGCTAGGAGACATCTGGACTTCTAGAGCTTGGAATCTTTAAGAAATTCACATTGTTGTTGGCAGAATTCATTTCTTTGCAGCTGTTGGATTCATGGATGCTGTGTCTCCAGGCCAGCAGGAGGTTGTACTTCACTGTCTTTTAAAGGGTTCTCCTGATTAGGTCAGCCCTCCCTGCATTAATCTCTACTTGCACTAATTAGACAGAAACTCATTACTGACCTAATGATGGGAATAATAGCCTGTCACATTTATAAGTCTCGCCCATATTCAAGAGAAGGATACAGAGGATATAGTCATCATGAGATAAAGAATCTTAGAATTTTACCTATCATACTCTTTGAAATACATATGTATTTCAAAAAATTATGTATTTTTAATAGTGTCTGCTCTAAAAGTGACTAGATAAGTAAAGATTGAGTTTGATTTGCCTCAAACTTCCACTATCCACCTGTGAACACAGATAATATTCAATGCATTTTCTTTGAAGACTGGTTTCTCCATAGAGTGATGTGAAGCCCTGTAGCAAGCTCAGGTCTGTGGTTAGAACATGCTAACTAATCTACCTATTCTTTGAGTTAGCCAGTCCACAACCTGTTTCTATCTCTGTGCCCTGTAATTGATGATTTTTTGACCCACAAGGAAAAAATATTAGAACAGAGTGGCTTTTCCTCATGCCTAAAATATTGCCATATGTCTCTATAGAAATTCCCTGTAGAATCTTCTTTTCCTCACATTCCCAATCTTCTCTGTGACTGCTGGTAGCTTACAAACCTGGCAATAGGATTTTAGAAGCTGTTCTACCCCCTTTCATTATTCAGTGGAGATAGACTATCAAAAGTGCGAGCAAAAACCTTTTGCCCATGTTAACCATTCTTCCTTTTGTTGTTGTCAATGTGTATCATGTTTTGTCCTTCATTGGCCAATTTCTTTATGTGGCCAACACTTCATAATGTGAAGACTCAGACTCATGTCGGAGTAACCCTCAGTTTCTGTGCTGACAGGATGCTGTTGGGAGGCATACTGTATTGTTCCAGGCTTACTGAACTGCACAGTGCCTCCACAGCTCAGCATCAGCACCATCTAATCTGCTTCCTGGCTACAATGTCAACTTGCAAAGATGAGATCAGGCAGAATTCCAGGAGCCAGAGTCAGAGCACCTGCAGGCTGGCTGCTTTGCCTGAACACCTAAAGGAATGATGGAATTAAGAAGCACTGCAGTCAGCTCACATAATGAAGATAAAAATGATAATTACCCTGGTGGTAATTTAAATTAGTCGCCTAAATCTTTGTTGTGCTGAGATGTTCAAGCAATAGACTTTGTGCTGTTTAATCTGCTGGGGTTTTGTCATTTTAAGCAATGAAAGGTACTGGAATTTATTTTTTTCCAAATGAAAACAAATTGACATAATTTTGCACATAGAAATTTCAGCACGTTGTAGAACTTAAGCATTAGGCACAAACCCGCATAAAATTCAGCACAATGATGAACTCAGTGGCTGGCTGAGTACAGATCCTCTAGCTTCATTGTATGTAGTAAGGGGACCTGGTGTGTTCACGTGGACATTACATTGAGCTGATGTTGTGAAATGGCTCTTTTCAATTTTAATTGTGTGCAGTCATTTAGCTTATATATTATTCTGAACTTATAAAACAGCTAAACTTTCAGCTGGGATCATTTACAGAGAACACTCATTTTATCAGTTGAGGAATCTGTGCTACAGAGCCAGTGAGGGACACACACATTGGCACACTGGTAACTTAAGTACTAACTCAGCATCACACAGAACCTGGAAGGCACCTCAAAATATTTCAAGAAATTCTCAGAAATTGTAGGACTTCCATTTGAATCCAACTCCATAAAGTCTTATTACTTCAGAAAATCTAGCAGAATCAGTATTAGTGAATTACTTTGACAGATTAACAAAAGTATGATGAATAATGCCTGCACATTAAAAATGTATTAGTATCTATTTATTGCAGTAAACAAATGAGGACATTTTCATAAGTGAGTATCAGGTGCATCTTTTGGTCATATTTCTCCCCATTCCTCCATTGTTCTCTTCTTCTCTTGGAATCAAACTGATCTCCTTTATTTCTGTGGACCCTAATCTATTTTAATGTCTTATTTTATTGACATCTGGGTTTAATATATGAGAAGACACATGTATTTGTTTTTTGTTTTTACTCTGGCTTACATTAACATTCAGTCCCATTTATTTTTCCTGTAATGACTTAGTTTTATTATATTTTATGGCTGAATAATATTCCACTGCATATTCAAACTCATTTTTTTAATTCATCTATTTGTTGTTGGATCCCTAGGCTACTCTCCTGAGGTGACATTCATGATGTTCTTGTGCTGCTGCCTTCCTTGGGATCTGTAGGTGTCATGGAGATAGTCAGTGGCATGTGACTTTTTGAAGTCTAGCTATGGTCAACACAACCTCATATATAATATAATTTGTAGGGCTAAAATACCATTAATTTGTCATATCTTATATATATGGCCCAATAAATACTAATACCTGATGAATAAATATTCTCTCAATTTGTTATTCTGAGTATTTCCATAAGTTGTAAAAATATGTGATTTCACAGTTAAAGGCCAGAACCTGATGATCTTATCAGCAGAATGTTCTTGAGTTCTGCTCCTTGCTGATTGTTTATTTCCTAGTATTTCTGGGTATCATCCTTTGCGAGTAGTAAAGGAAGCTCTAAACTACTCCATGAGAACAGTGTGAGTATTGAGTAAATAAGTAAATCTGAGCTGCTTAGTACATGAGAGAGCAAGGACACAGTGCGATTTGGTTTCGTTTTCTCTGTAAGAAGGACATTTTGAGGACCATGTAATGTGTTCCAGGAATGATATTCAGATTCTGGGATTCAGCAACAAATTGTGCGATTTCTTTTCCTTACCCCAGCTCAACTTCTACAGTGAAAACACTAAACCTATAATCTTCTCGGAAGTTTTGTTAACACAGGTTTCCAAGGCCCATGCATACTGATCATGATTTAGTATGTCTGGAGCTGAGCCTGAAAGCATGATTTTCTTTTTGATACATACCAAGGTTAAAGCAACAATTCTTTACCATAGACTGCACTTTGAGAATCCTAGCTTACAGTACAGTCTCTGATATGACAGGGGCAATGAATATAACAGGGTTATAAACAAAGAAGCAAGGGACTCACCTAATTGGACCAAATACAGAGCTGTCCTAAGATGAAATGATGTCTGAGGTGATAATTGAGGGGCAGCTTATTCATTAGATTACAAATTAATATTTAATAAAGTATTATTAAAAAACAAGCATTATACATGGAGCCTTGCTACAGTTAAAATTTTTCTGATGTTTAGGATATTCTTTTCATTCAGTCTATGCGTGATTTCATCCTTCTAAATATATAAACACTTTTTGGAAGTTTATCTAAAGCTTTTGTAATGCAGTTAGTTATGAGAGTTATATTTGCCCTGAAAATGAGTTATAAGATATTATGAGGTTAACATTATTGATAATCCTGAATATTTACATAAACCATTGAGTTCCAGGATCAATATTTACCCTTCATATCCTTATTTCATATAATTATAAAACAAGTAAAATATTATATCTTAACTATTTTATGGTTTATGATAATATAAAATGTATTCATTTTGATAAATAGATAAAATAAGTAAATACATAAAAATATTTGATTTTAAGATTTTGTTAAATTACTCTGGTAAAACAGAAAATAGAAAGTAATATTTATTTCTAAATTTCCCTTCTCAGGAATAAAGTTTATCAGATTGAGGTATCCTCTGTGAAGAGTATTAAAAAAGATATTAGAATGTTATTTTTAGCCTTCAAAAGAGTTAGATGTATTTGTCAACTAATCAGTTGATTTGAGATTAATATCCAAGACATATATGGAACCCAAACAAATTAATAGGAACTAGCAAATGATCTGGTTATAAATAGACAAATGTACCTAATGCACATTTTTCAAAATATTATTTAATAATAAACAACATGCTATTATAATTATTTGAAATCACAAATTCTCAGAGAAACTAATAGTTACAATGGAGTTTCATCCCTAGTTGGAATGGCCATTAGCAAATGCACCTTGTTGACAAGGATGAGAAAATGGGAGACAATGTTGTTGGTGGGAATGTAAATCAGTGCAGCCTTTTGGCAGTATGAACATTTCTAAAATGGTAAAAATAGATCTTCTACATGATTGGGTAATCTTATTTCTTAACATCTGTCCAAAATAGCATGTCACAGAGATATGAACAGTACCCTATCAGTTTTAGCATCACTCATAGAGAAGCCAAGTCATGAAAACCATCTACATGTCTAGATCAGATGAATGGATACAGGAGACATGGTCTATGGGTCACAGTAGAGTGCTATTCAGTCACAGAGTGTAGGAAATGGTACCATTTGTGACAACACAGATCAAACTGGAGGACGTTATACTAGGGAAATAAACCAGATGTTGACAGACACACACTGCATGATTGTACACTACACTCTGAATATAAAAATGCCATACTCAGAAGCAGAGTTGAGGCTGGTGCTAATGTTGGTAGATACTGGATGGTAAATACTGGTAAATGGACACCTATGCAATTGAGGTTTCAGAAGTGATACTTTGTCTTATTGTAGCCTTCTTTTGAAGGCCAGTTGCTGGAACTGTGGAACCAGGAACTGTGGAAAGCTTCCATTTAAGCTTTATGTGTAGAGTATTTCCTTGCCTGTTCTACCATTTACTTTGATTTTTTTTGCTTCAAGTCTTGTCAATATCTTGAGTAATTTTTCTTGGATGGTCTAAGATTCTGAATGCCATGTACCTGGATCCAAAAAAAAGTAAATGTAGACCCATTAAGTCTATAAGAAACTGATTTACACTGTGATTGCTTGCCTAAAGTTTGTTTTATGAGGTTACAGAACATTGCATGATAAAAGTTTCTAAATAATAAAATATCTAGAATATTCTCATTTATGAAGCTTCAATCTTATGTAAACTGAAATGCTTCAATTAAATAAAATTACAAATGCACATTAATATGTAAGAACATGTATTAAGGATGATAAAATAACTTATAACAAATGACAAATTTTGAAAAGCTTACTAGTACCAGAAAATCTCAAATTCTAAAATGGGCCTGGATCGATAGCAGAGGGGTTAAAAAAGCACTTAATGATCTCATAGAGGACTGAGTTCTGTTCCCAGCCCCTGCCTGGTGGTTTATAACCACCTGCAACTGCAGCTTCAAGGGCTCCAACACCTTTTTCTGGCCTCTGCAGGCACCCACATACATGTGCATGCATGTGAGAACGCACACACATGCACTTTACAAAAACTTTTAAAAACATAAAAATCTATCAGTTTTAACCAAATAATTATCGAAACAGTAGTTCCTACCTATATCAGCTTCAAACTTGATCTCCATTTTAGGTGAATATTATTTAAGAAGTTTTTGAAGAGTTTAGAGAGTCAATGTAATATTTATTAAATTTTGCCTTTACATTATTTTACAACTTAAAATTTTTCTTTCAGTTTCATAGTTCCCTATTTTAATGACATTACTCTAATATATTATTGCTATCAAATATTGGAAGGTGTCACCAAAACCTCTTTTGTTGTAAAATAACCTCAGTAGAGGGATTTCTTACAGTGCAGATTCTTATGGTTTGCAATTCAATCACCTCCTCTGTTACCCACATTCTTCCAGGGTCAGCTTCAGAAACATATGCTAAGAGTTCCCTGGGATTTCTGCTTCAGGCTTTTCTGTCTCAGCAATAAATGTGTTAATGGTTTAGGAAGTAACCCTGGCATCCATTACTACTCCAGTGCATCTAGCAGTAACTAAATATTTATACCTATACATAGATATAGTTATAGTTTAGATAGATGATAGACAGATAGAGATCAAGATAGATAGATAGATAGATAGATAGATAGATAGATAGATAGATAGATAGATAGATAATAGAGAGATGATAGATAGATAATAGAGAGATGATAGATAGATAGATAGATAGACAGATGATAGATAAAGAGAGATGGTGATAAGAGAAGAGAGATAGAAAAAGAGCAAGAACTTAATCTTCCTTTTTCTTTTCCTGTTGCTGTGATGAAATATTGTGACAGGAACAAGTAAAGGGAGAAGATATCTCAGGCTCTGAGTGAGGAAGAAGAGATAGCGGAAGGTAGGCCAGACTTGGCTGGTGGGCCAAGCTGCACTTACACTCAGAAGAAAAAGAGAACAAACAGGAAGTAGGGCCAGGAAGTAAAGTTTCTAGGCCTGTCCCTAAAGACTCATTTTCTCCAGTGGGGCTTTACTACAAAAACTTCCATAATCTTGCTAAACAGCAACATTGGCTATACACCAACAGGGAAGGACATTTCACTTGAGCCTCAGTGTCACTAAGGATGTGGTTCTACACAGGAAGTGCATTAAAGGGTGGCATAACGTAGAGGAGACAGCAGTACTTACAAATTTTGGTTAAAGTGCCCTAGTTTTATTCATCTTACAAAGTAAAGAGCATATTGCTAGAAAGGACACGCACAAGGAAAGACTTTGACCTTTAAGCTTCATTAGCATGTGGGCGAAATCCCATCTGAGGTAGATGTTAAACGGCAGACATAATATTCTATGATTTGATATCAGAAAACTATTATGAGCCAGTGGTAAATGCCATGGAAGCATGAAAGATTGCTCTGACCACTGGCGTCAGAATTATCAGATTTCCTGAGAATCCACAAGAAGAACCTTTGAGGCCAATCTTGGTTTAATGCTGCATTTTGAAAATGAATAGCACCCTTTGCAACTTCCTAATAATCTTCATAGTTTTTCATGACAGCTATTTACAATGTTTATTGCTTGGAGCAGGAGTAAAGGAAGAATTCTTCTTTTATTTTCAACTAAATTTCTGTTACTATTGAACTTCTAAATTTCCTGTCAGCTGAGCTTTTTAATTATTTTTATTTCATTTGCCATTAAAATGAAACTTGACATCTCACTTTTATTTTCATAGTTTACATTTTGTTCCATTTATGTTTAAGTGCCTCAAATGAATGGGCAATGCTATTTTCTTTATTTTCTTGTTACTTTCTCCACTGCTGGCTTATACTGATTGGTCATTCAATAAATATTGTTTCTCTGGTAGCACTATACTATTGCACAAAGGTTGGTCTTCATTTTTCCCATTAAATATATTTGATGACATCACTTAGCCATTTGTTTACTATGAACATTGTACATTAGGATGATGATGATACTCAGTTTAGAAGGAATAAAACTGCAAACAATTTAAAGGCTATGGAACTGTGGTGTGCTTTCTTGTAAAAGGTTTCCTATGATTTAACGTTGCCAGCTTGTTTGATCAGATTCAAGCCTGTGCATAAACACAAATTGAATAAAGCTAAAATTACTTCTCTTACTTGAAAATTTGTACTTTTAGTTCTATTTCCAAGATCATTTGTAACTTTTGTCTGTTTCTTACAACGTTTAATGTTTCCATCCAAATTTCTCAATCAAATTGAAAAAACTATACAGGTATTAAGGTTCTCTGTTTTGGGCTTTAGGCAATATGTATTCTGAGTGACTCAACAAGATTTTATTGCATATCTTTCAGATTTCCTCTTTTACTGATTATTTGATAGGATTAAAGCATGATTTTTATTCTAATAATTCAAAACTTAACTTACCCTGACTTGGTTGTACATGTTTATAATTGTAGAACTTGGAGAAATAAGGGAAGAAAATTGTGAATCTGAGGTAAGTCTAAAGTACATAATGAGTTTCAAGCAAGATTAGCCTATATTTTCTGGTTACTTAATAATACATTTATAAGGATATGCCTATACATACATAAATAATTCAAATAAAATTACATCACTAAGGGTGGTAATGTCTCCCATAATAGTCAAGGAATAGATAACAAAACCCCTAGTTCCAGGCATGAAAAACATCCCTTCCTATTGTTGGTTAGGGAGGTCCAAGAGAGCCTCAACACAATATAAACTATTGGTATTGTCCTTTGTTGCCTTCCAAAATTTAAAGGTAAGAACCTATTGCTGAAGACATCACATGTTTCACACACAGAAAATAGAATTGATCTGGGACTTACCTATATGCCTCCTACTTGAAGACTGACTAGCTTCATAGTATCAGTGGTTACTACGCAGACTTCCAAGGAAGAAAAACAATTCTTGAAATTCTTACCCAGCTGGCAAGCCTATGAACCACAACATTACCAAAGTAGAAAGATTGTACCTAAGTGTACAACAGTGGCAATTGTATATCGAGGATAATCAACAGCTAACTTATTGGACTTAAAGTCTGCTCCACAGCAGGGAATTTATTCCTGGTACAGGAAACCTTGCCTACTACCTGTAGCTAGAGTGGTCATAGACTCTAATGGAGAACCTAAAAGATCCACTTCCCTAAACCACTGTGATTCCCAACTGTATTTGAAATGCATATCCTTATATCCTTATATCCATTCTCTCATCCCTCATCTTTGTCAGCAGGGATCATTACAGAAAGCCATAATTGGTCAAAATGCACACAATTAGCCTAGGGGTGCCCAGCTCCATTGGCTATATCTACAGCATAACCACTACACTTAAGACTGCAGGGGAATTTTGGAAAAAGGAATAGAAAGACTATAGGAGACATAGAAACACAATTTATGCTGTGAAATATATTCTGTATATGACAGGCAGTTGCATCCAGAAAATCTTAACAACATAATCACCTAAAGAAAACCTTCACACCAGTTCACATGCCAACAAGTATGGAGGAAATATCATACAGCTCTACTCCCGGAAGATAGGCTATAGGCAACTACAGGCTGCTATACAGGGAGAATCAGTTTTCTTCAGGGATGAACCCTCTGGTAGGCTATCCAATCCCAAGTGGTCAGTCTTAAACACATGTATACATGAGCAATACTAAAATTAGCAGTTTTATTTATATATAAACGTGTATGTGTATATGTGTACGTATATCAACAATTATGAAGAGTTTATGAATTTGAGATGGGCGGGGGTTGTAGAGTTAGATGAGCAACTGGAAAAGAGTTAGCTGGAAAAGAGTGGGATGGAAATGAAGCATATATTGCACTTTTTTATGAAACTCTAAATATGTAATAAAAATTTTGCTTAGTCTATGTAAGGAGTTCTAGGACACACTTTAATTCATAGTGAGACATTTCTTGGGAAGAACAAGGAGAAGAAAAAGAGGAGGAGGGGAGAGAAAAAAAAGCAATGAAACTTCATCATGGACAATTAACGCTTTTGTTTTTTTAAAAATCTTTCGCACATATAATTTTTGCTATTTGTTTCCTGGAGCTTTGTTTTGAGACTTTATCTATAACCAGACAATGAGAGAGGGAAAGAGACTTTGGAGCTCTCAGTCCTAAATGTAACATCTTTATCAAGCACCTCACCTCAATGCTAGTAGAAGAGGGGAGATCAGATTTCTTCAATGGAGTATCCTGATATTTCAGCCACCCTCCAGGGAAGACTCCAGGCTTAGAAAGAGTTGGCTATTCCAAATTGGGCTCCATGATTTTTGTAGGACATTTGTTTTCTTTTGGCATTTTTGTCTTACTAGTTTTTTTGTCTATTTGTTTGTTTGTGGTTTATTCTGATTTTTTTATTTTTTGTTTACTTTTTTGAAGAGGGAGAAAAAGAACACTAAGTTGGGTGGTTAGGGAGGTGGGAAGTTTTCAGGGAGAGGAAAATATGGTAAAAATATATTGTATAAAAAATGTTTAAGTAAAATAATTGAAAAATATCCTCAACATTATAATTTTGTTGGGACATTTTGTGCTTAAGTTTATCCTTCAAAAAAAATTTGCAGCTAGCTACCATTTTTTAAGCAAGGAAAAACTGGTTCTCTGGTTGAATGAAGGACCCAAATGATCTCATAGGCCTCCTTTCCCACATCATTTAGCATCTTTCCAAAATAACTTTCAGTACCTTCTCTGCAAAGATTGATTTGATTCCTTTATACTGTTCCTACCTTGAGCACAGTTAAGTAGGCTAGGGTAGGGAAGAGCTCCTGCTGGCTGTAGCAGCTGTTCCTATCTTCGTGGATGATCCCACAAGTGTAGCTCAACTGCTTTGGGGGTGGGGCTTCCTTCTGAAGTAAGGTGGTCTGAAGTGGTCTATGTGATTTGGGGATCCTGTGAGTGTCCCTGCCAATCAGCTTGAGATCTGAACCTTAACCTTAGAGAAGGTGTGTCCTTCCCAGGTCTGTCCTTCCTGCATCCCCTTTCTTGGCAATGCAGTACACCTCCTCTTCCAATTATTCTTGGTTGTGTACTATAATTTGTTATATTAAAATCCCTTTTTGAGATCACAGAATAGGTTCTGCCTCCTGCTTGCACCTAGATTCATACTCTTAATGATTCTCCAAGTACCTTATAAAACATGTTCCTGGAGCAGTCTGTACCTGGTAATCTGAAAGCTAGTCCAAGTAGTTTGTTTTAGACCATATGCATAGAGTAAATTTTAAATGGTCGATTCACTTCATACTTCCCAATATTGTATAAATAATTATTTTATTTTAGTAAGAGAGGCATGCTTTTATATACCCCAAACACTAATGCATTAGTCCAGGACTCAGTGGGCAGCTTCCATCCCCTCTCTACCAACAGAATAGGGCAGATGACTGAATGTAGCTATTTCTTTGTCCCTATCAGTAAACCAAAGCACTTGTACTTTGTTTCTACAATCCCTTAGAGTTATTAACCTTTGTCCTTGAAATGTTTATAATGCTTCCATTAACAACCTAACTGCTTTAAAAGACAGTTCACCTCCATTATTGGGAGCTATTTTATAAATTATTTTTTTTAAAACAGAGAAGAGTCTCAAGGCTAAGACTCCTATCATCACAGGAGATAACTAACTATAACCCCAGGAAATATATGGAATTATAATTATTGAAAAAGTGAAAATCTTATACTAGCTTCTATTGCTGATGGACGTATAAGTGAGTTTTTAAATTATTTTTTTTTCTGAGATTCTAATCTAGTTTTTAGATATCCCCAGGGGACTTCCCACCAATGGGTGATTGATCTCCATGGGATGAAAGCTCAGACTTCTTATAATTCAGCAGACTTTTATGAACTCTCTGTAATTATGCTGTAACAATTAGAAATAACTTTTAAATAACTCTTCATCATAAAAGAAGAGAATTTTAAAATGGAGATCAAGAAGTAACATACTTCATCCTCAATTCTGCCATTCAAGGAAAGCATTTTGATATATCATTTAAATCAACATTTTTAGTTATTTTCTGAATGCTGAACATGCATACAAACATCTCAGAAGAAATGAAGTTATTCTAGACAGACAGTTAAATGGTTCCCATTGGATCTCAAACTACTAATACAAGCGGCCCAAGAGTGAATTTCTTCTGTTATCTCATGCTGGACAAATGAAAAGACTGAATACTGATTCACGCCAAAATGGGAGCTTGTCTCCTAGATGAATATTTCACACTATTCTGATAGCTTGTCAGGCTACTTTGAGAAGAAACAAGCTTAGACAAGATGATGTGCATGGGTGGACCATACCGTGGTTAGGACTGCTGGTTACATATATGTCTAGAATTCATATAAACCTGTACCACATGGGAGGAACCTCACATTAAACTTCTGAGGGGCTCCACTTCACTTCTTTACTCTTCTTTCCAAATGTGCTCACACTGGATAAATCTCTCCTTTTTCTCCTTTTCAGTATTTGTCTCTTTAGTTGTCCTTTACCAGCTTAGCTCTGTTAAGACTCAGATCTCAGGCTTTAACCCTAATAGCTCCAGTAATAAGAGTGAACTGTCAAAACCCCAGTCCACATGTTGCTGATATTGTGAATTTCGTTTCATTTTTATTGTATCAATTTTTGTAAGAATTTCATGTGATATTATATGTTTTTTACAGAGCATATAAATTTATTGATATTTTATCATATGGATTTTTGTTGGTATTGAAGTATATCAAATATTTAGTCATAAATAATAGATCTACATTAAGGATAATCATATATATCTTGATGTAAATGTTTTAAGTCTTTCCTTCGGTTACATTAATAGAAATAAAGATAGTTAACCAAGAAGAAGATTATTCTTGAATCCCTTAATATGCTGTACTAAGTTATCGAGAGGTGTTGACTATCACCCCACAGGACAGTGCCTCTTCAGCCTGCCTAATGTATACCCCTCAATATCTACTCTCTACTTTGTTCCAAAACACTATATGCCCTAGAAGGAAAGCTTGGCCCGTGTGAATCCTGTGTTCTCTGGAGTCAGTGAGTCAGTCAAAGGAAAACACACTTTAGTGTCTTGTGTTTGACCCTTTTGTTCCATCCTACTGTGTTGACCCTGGCTGGAATATAGAGACCCAGGTCCTATAAACTGACTATGGTCACCATCCACTGTATTCTCTAGCATCTTTGATAATTTCTCACTTTTCTAGATCCTACCATCCTTAACGTGAAAATAGGTCTCTCTCTTCTCTGATAGGAATGTTTGTTTCTGCTCAATACTCTGCAACCTTTTGTAAATGATCTCCTTTTTAAACTTCCTTTAGTAATTCAGCTTGATATACTTTTTCCAGAACTCTGACAAACCCAGTGTTCATTAACATGAACTTCTTCAAACAAATTATATGTATACATATGTACATATATAACTTATATATGTATATATGGAGAGTGATAACAATAAAAATATATACTAATTTCCTAAAATTCATTTTTTTGCTAGGCAGTGGTAGCATACTTCTTTAATCTCAGCACTCAAGAGGCAGAGGAAGGTATATCTCTCTGAGTTCAAGGCCAGCCAGTACTACAGAGTTAATATCCAGGACAGCCAGAGTTACAACAGAGAAACCCTGTCTCAAACACCCCACCAAAAAAAAATTCTGTGTTTTGTATCTTGATCACTCTTTAGATGGATGATTTGGCCATACATATGTAGGTATACTTATGATGTCTGTTATTTCTGACTGTTGATTTTTATAATTATTCTCAAGGCAATACTGCATGGTCTTAATTACTATAGGTTTATAATCATTTGGAAGCTAGTGTAAGTTGTCTGGTTTTTCTTTGCTTCAAAAATATTTAATGTATTTATTCTTTTATATTTTTATTCACAAATGTAGTGTTCCTTGATCAAAGTCCTGAATTATCATCTCTTATTTCTTTTCCCTTCCCATCAAATCCCTACTTTCCAAATCACTGTCCTGGATTCAAGTCCATATGTTTAAAAAATCTTTGGTGATTCTTACCTCTTTATCTATATATGTTTTAGAATGTAATTTCAATTTCTACAGGACTCTTCTTAGATTATATTTGCAATTTTACCAACTGTAAATAGCA
Organism: Cricetomys ansorgei; assembly: GCA_026225945.1. Classification (NCBI taxonomy): domain Eukaryota; kingdom Metazoa; phylum Chordata; class Mammalia; order Rodentia; family Nesomyidae; genus Cricetomys; species Cricetomys ansorgei. The sequence continues at coordinate 54,037 of JAMJFZ010004241.1, read as the reverse complement.
ATTTAGGTGAATTTTTAATGCTATTAAACCTTGTCCACCAAAATGTTACCTAATTGTTAACATTGGTAAGGATTTTAGAACTTCTTTTAGGGATGGAGAGATGTCTGATTGGTGAAGGTCACTTACTGTTCTTACAGAAGACACAGGTTTGGTTTCCTACACCACCATGGTTTATGAGAAAACTGGTTTCCCTTCAGTTTTATGAGATCAGACTCCTTCTTCTGATCTCTGCAGGCTCCAGACGTACATGTGGCATACATAACACATGCAGACAAAACATTTACATGCATAAAGTGAAATAAATCAAAACATATATGAAACTTCCTTTGACATACCTCATAGTATTGTATGTGCCCGTACTATATCTAGTCAGTCTTCACTTCATATGTCTCTGAAATCAGCAACACATCTTTCTTCTCTTCTGCATGCTTTTTATTCAGTCAGGCTCTTTGCTTATTTTGTTTATATTATTGAATTTATTCCTTTTACCACCATTACCCCTTCCACTACTTTGAATACTTGTTGTTTTAATACTAATATATTACAACTTATATATAATTTTCTTTTAAAGTTGTGGTCTATTTAAAAGTGCATTTTTTAAAATTTCCTGTATTTTAGAATTTCTTAGGTTTCTTTCTGGATTTTACTTGTGTTTGCAGTAGTCAGTTAAATACTTTGTATGGTTTCAGTCCTAAATGTCCAGAGACTTATAATATAATGCATAGATTACTCTTAAAAGCTTTATTTTTATTTACACATGAAAAAAATACAGTATTATACTTTTATAGCCTATTCTACAACTTCTAGGTAGTTAGTGTTGCTTAATAGAGTGATTTCAGGGTGCACTGAAAATATTTTCTAATTTTCTCTTTATTTATACTTTCAATTATTGAGAAATACATGTTGAAATTAGCCACTGTAATATTTGTTTATTTAGGTTTTGCTGTTCTTCTATTCTAATATCATCTATCTTTATTTTGAAGGTTTAATTTTCATTTAATTCTATCATTGATGTGATTGGAATCAGGTGTGCTTATCACCTGTTTTATCTATCTCATATCTCACTCATAAATTTAAAGAAACCATGTTAAATTTAAGAAAAATAATAATTGTGGTTTAAAATGAAAAAGTAACTCATTACAATTGTATTAAACAATATTGTTAGCATACCTTTATTTATTTAAACATATAGTATGTTTAGTGAGTTATCTACAAGTTAAATACATATATAAAATACATATATATGTATATAATTTCTAAATATATTTATTTCATAACAGTATAACTATGACTCAGTTTCTACTATAATATATGTTACAAGGCTTAATATGCAATATTAAACTTTGTTATTTAAATAATTATGATTATTTAAAAAAATATATATATATATATATGAAAATATATACATGCATATGTGAAAACAAAACCATAAATATTCTAGGACTATTTTCATTTCATTTTGCCAAAGACTAATTTGAAAAAAATGTAAATATGAAGGTATTTCCCATGATTATAAAATTGCATATTAACTATAATCTTGTCTTTTTTATTATGAGAAAGTGTGATAAGTCATATTACTCTTGTTTTATATGAAATGATATGCATCCTTCTTGATTCTTTGATGATCCTTCAAATATTTTGAAATGAAGTGGTTCTAAACATTCTGGTTGAGTTCAGTGGAGTCTTTTCAACTTTAATCAACCACTGATCACATCTATTGAAATCTGCATACCAATTATTTTGCTTTTATTCTCTTTAGCTGTGATTTGAGTCTTTTTATAACTTCATTCTTTTCTACTAGCTCTTCTATTTGTTGGCTCACTGTATGCTCTCTGACCATACTTAGAATAAATTGCTGATTTGAATTCTGTTAGTTAAAATGAATATCACTGTGTAGGCAGAGGCGAGATCATATTCCATTGATTGCTTTGTGTTGTGAATGTGGGTGTAGCATACATGCATTACTTTTATTCAAACTGGACATTGTTACTACTATGATGGAGAAACTGTGTTCTGGTTTTATTTTCTGAACTTCTTTTGTTGTTTTATTATTGATTTCGCTTAAATAACAAAGTTTCTCTTTTGATGATTTTCTTTAAATTTTTTTTTTTTTTTTGCCCTTGATTTCTGGATAAATACCTTAATTCATTATGCTTGGTCACTCAGTCTCTGATTAGGGTAGAGGTTATGTTTTACATTAAGTTCTCAATACACTTCTTTTTCTGTCCCCTGTGCTATGACTGAGCTGAGGAACATGCCAAAATCTTGGGAGAGTGGTTCTGCGACCTGCTTAGCTTTCATGTTTGTCTCGATCTCTTGAGTTTTCTACAGTGATGCATTGTTCATTCATTAGTCTTGTGTGATAAAGATATTATTTCCGTTTCTGTAACATTCACTTTCATTGCTTCCTGATAGCTTGAGCACCTGTCCTAAATCATGATCATAAAGTCTAGTTTGTACTTTCTTAGCATATTTCATAGATGGTTTATATAGGCTCTGTCATTCTTATATGACAGGCCATGCTCCCTTGAATCAGAAAGCTTGTTAAGATCTAGTTTGCATTTGGGGGGATCCTTAATCCCTTAGTTATCATAATACTGTGTTTCCTGTTGTTTGACACCTTAAGACTTTTGCCTTATACACTTGGTCTGTAGCTTTTTAGAGTAGAAGACAAATATTTGTAACTCTGAAAATGGTAAAATGTGGAAATCTAACTATCCTGGTTTTCTATGTAAGAATTCAAGGCCCCATAATATTAATATTACATTAAGTCTTTCAAAAAGAATTGTTAATTTTAAGCATATAGAATCCTATACAGCTTGAATATTTTTTGTATTTTCAAATGAATATGAATACACACTATTGTCTGTCTACTGGAGTCCATGTAGTTTTAAGGTAGTAATGACAGTCTATTATGATTGGGCCAGATGTCTGAATAGGATATCTCCAAGTTCTTGCTTTCTTATTTAGAGAGCTAAATAATGGTTCCTAGGGATTATAATTGTCATGGGTGGTTTATTAAAAAGCAAAATGTTAGTATATATTAGATACACTGCAATTGAACTTCTGGGTGAGAGTGTTCTGGGCCTTTAGGTAATTGCCTGAGGTACATTTTTTGGGCTCTCTAGGAAGAAGGAGCTGGTTTTAAAGGATGTAATTTGAGTAATTCTCTAATTTGATTGTCAGGCTTAGTTTCTGTAAGTCCTTTTTCACTGCACATGCATCTTCCCATAATGCATCAGATTTTAATTATGCATATATCCAATTATGCATATATGTAAGATATTAAATTATCATTTTTCTTAAAAGCTGACACAGAGGACATAGTATGGCTTACTGTGAATATACCCAAATCTAGTCTAGTCCAAATCACCCCCTCCCTATTTGTTCTAGAATATGTTTAAATAGGAATTATAGGTGAAAGGATAATTCTTGTCCTTGATTTTTGTTAAGGAAAGGAGGACTCATTTTACTATTTAGAGTGGGATGTATGTGCAGCTCAGTGAAGGTGGTAATTCTACATTGCTAGGTGCACTCTTACATGAGGAAATATGTGTACATAGTACTTTTGGATGAGAGTCCTAGTCTATATTTTTAGAAGAAAGTTATGGGTACAGTCCAGACCAAGTAGTGTCCTAGATTGCTAAAATATTCCTTATGCTTGCCTGCCTCAATATCACCTCAAACCTATGAAAGAAATTAGTAGAAGTGATAATTGTAGACAAATTTAAATTTCAATATAAAGGGTAGCAGCACCACTACCATTATCATAAAAACATTTATTAAGATAATATTCTTGGACAAAAGTTGGAAATCCAAATGCTCTGTAGAGTATATTTTATGTATGCTGGACTTACAGTCTACTGGGGGAAGGGAAAATTGGTGAGTGAATGAGGGAATGAAAGCAATAGATATGTATAAAATGAATACATTTCAGTTCCTGTTAAAACTTTCATGAACAATGAGTAGCAAATACATTAAGTGGTCGTAGAAGAGTATATGAACTTCCTAAGAAGGGACTGAATCTGCCAAAAAAATCTAAAAATGTCTCATAGGAAGTAGGCTGTAATGTAAAAGAATAAATCAGGAAGTCTCTAAGGAAAAAAAAAAGATAATCTCAGCACAATCTCAAACCATAATCTACAAACATTTGTTCTTATACCCAAAGATAAATGTAGTCCTTACCCTTTATCAAGGAAACTTCTCTTTGCAGCAGACAGAGACCATTACAGAAAGCTACAACCAATCAAAATGCAGAATTGTGGAGCCCAGTCACAGTGGAGCACAGTCACTTATGCACCTCAGGCTCAGGGAACATTGTAAAAGAAGGGGCAGAAAGATTTTAGAACCAGAGGATCAGGGAGTTTTCTGCGAGAGATGCAGTCTTCTAGTAATGTCAGAAGTAACATGCCAAAAGTCTCACTAACATAACTGCCCAAATGTGAGCTGAACAAGGGCAACACCACTGGGCATACCAAAGAGGACAGGGCAAAGCACACGAGGCCTAAACTCTACACAAAGAACTATAGGCAGCACCTCAACTTTTCTCAATCAAAGCTGGGAGCAGGAGATGGGGTCTTCTCCAGTAAAGAGCCCACCAATTGGTTGACCAGTTACAAACAGTCAGTCCTAAAAAACATACACAGAAGTAGCATTATAGGGACCAAAAGAGAAATATATAGGATTGTACATATATATATATATATATATACATGAATGCAATAGCAATTAATCCAAGAAGAAGCCATGAATTTGAAACATAGTGGTGAGATATACATGGGGGGATTTGAGGAGGAAAGGGAGAAGGGAGAAATGCCATAATTATAATCCAAAATATAAGAAGACAAAAGCAATACTGACTTTACCATAACGTGATCATTTTTGTCACTAAATATAATGTTATAAATGCTTTTTTAAAAAGCCAATTCTCTCACTTTGTAAAAAAAATAACACCTGCAAATTACTTTTATAATTGCAGGACCAGACAAATGGTGAAGGTAGTGTACTAGTGAGTGAATGTCACTGGAATAGAGGATTTATTCCTTAGATTAGCTGCCTATTATTTTAGCTATTGTAAAGCCTATATACTGACAGACCTGTAATTATTAAAAATGGCTCCAAATATAAGTTTTTTTGTACAAAAATATCCTTAATTTTAAATGTTGGCAGCCAATCAGCTGTTTTATTGTACCATTGAAGCCACAGAACATAGATGTGAGATTAAGTTTGATATACAAAGTACCGGTCTGTGACTTCAGAGTTCACCCATTCTGAAAGATAGATTAAGTGTGTGGTAGAAAAATTTGTCTTCTATGTATACTTCGCCCGATTTAATGACTTAATGACTTAGCATAGTCAGCTGTGCTTCTTCCCCATAGCATTTGATGGTTGCAGTTCAAACTTAATAAGCATAAAATAATGGGAGCATCTTCATTTCCTTTAGGAAGCAGATGTGTTTGAATTTTATTTAGAAATTCATGGTTAAAAGTTGTAAACAAGATCATTATTTTTATGTACTTAGTGTTTGGTTTCAGGGCTCTTTGAATTTATAAAATGAACACTTGTTTTAAAGGAGACAAAAACCTTTGCAAATATCAAGTCAGTGTTGCACAACAGATTGCAGGGCCTCCACAGGGGCTGCAAGCTCATCAGTGTGCATCATACCCTCATAGTTTCCCAATTTAAAATGTGTGCTATTTACCAACTAGGTTGTAACATTTTTGGTAAGTTAGTAAATCTATGGTTGCAATGTCTGATCCAACCATTTAAAAGTGTACATTATCCTTGTGTAACCTAATGGAAAATTGGCATTTAACCATAACAGCGCTCTGCTCTGAATTCTCTTATTGCATAGTGAAGACCCGAGCACAAACAAGGTGTACTTAATGGCCATCTCACCAATTCTTGATGTTTTCTCATTTGCAAAAAGAAAAAAAAAAAAAAGACAAACTCCTTAGTGGTTCTAAATGCTTCAAAGATCATTAAATTTCTTTTGAGCTTACTTTAACTATAATCACCCAAGGCCCCCAAATTGTTTTCACATAATATTTAAATAATATTTACCATGACTGATTAGCTTGATTATGCCACCATAGAGTTCATATTGTAAAGATGAGAGGGTTAAACAGCTTGCCTGAAGTATCTCTGTATAGTATGCAGGTAATATATACATTTAATTGATTCTGTTTCTCTAGATAACTCTTCCTCATACATTCAACAATCTAGTTCCGACTTTCTATTTAACCCACATAGAAACCCTTAGCAGGACTTCACCATTTCTTTCTGTCATTCATGCCTTATTTTCCTCTTACAAATTAATCACGTTGATTCTCTCTCCAAGAAACTTGTTATCTAGTTCTATAACTTTGCCATCCATATTATTTTCTATCTTTGAATGAGAGAAACATTAAATTAAGCAGAGAACTTGAGTATCAATACATGTTTAAATCAAGCTTAAATTATTTCATAAACATCATTCTTGGGAATTTCTTCATCATATGGATTCTGGTCTCTCTGTTGCACTAGCCTGCATGAAACCCACATCAGATGTTCTAGAATTTCTTATATCCACCTGAAACTGGATATTTTTTAATCTATTATAAGGTGTGGAAGAAAAGCATAACAAAGCAAAACAAAGGATGTGAAGTTAGAACATTCACAGTCTAAGGGTTTTGATGGTTTGAATTTGGATGAGATAAGTTGTCAGAAAAGTATTTGGTGTCTCTTAATGAGATTCTGAATGACAAAATATGTATGAAAGACAAATGTGGGGAGTTTACTTCTGTAGACTGGACCACGTAAGAATAAATCAGATTTTCTTGCTGTTGACACAAATTTGCAGACTCACCGAGTCTGTAGGTTCAGTGATTTGCCTCAGCCTTGCCTAGAGCTTTGAGATTGGGTCTGGGTGATTTGTGTGGCTTGCGCTTTCTTTTTAGAACAGTAGTTTTATGTTCAGTGTCTCTGAAATCTTGATAAAGGAATTTTTATGAGTTTTTATTTTGTCTTTTGTAAGTGTACAAAGTGCTTTGAACATAAAGCCTGTTTTCTCCCTGATGTGTGTCAGCCAAACTATTATCTGATAAGATATCAAAAATAATACTGTTTTAAGTAAAACAGCTTAAAAAAAACAAAGCTACCATGAATTTTCAAAATGAAACAAAGATATAGTTATAGCTCTTGCTCTCAGTTTAGGCTAAAAAGAATAGAGAAGAAGGAAAAAAGCAAAAATGAAAGAAAGAGAGAGAAATGCTATATGAAAATATATACAGAAGAATTCATGATATCAATATTCAAGTCAGGGATTAAAGGCCAAATGAAGTTTGAGTTATTCTCAAAGATTCTAATTGCAATGGTAGCCCTTGTATTGAAGACTAACAGGACTTTACACCTGTGCTCCTAATATGCACTGATGGAATTTCTCTATTCATTGTTGATACAAATTGGGCACTTCAGTGTGCTGGTACCTTGCCCATACCTGAGACGAAGACTTAAAAGGATATCAATGTAAAAAAACAAAACAAAATATAAAAACAAACATAAAACATAAGCACAAATGGTCAACAAACTAGTGATTCAGGGAAATCTGAAAGATAATTCTAATACGATTGTACAACACAGTGGATTTTTAGCTCTTGATTCCTATGCATTAGTTACTCTTGAACTTACAGAGTCATTTCCGAATAATACATAGCTTTAAAATCTGGAACAAGAAAGTCTTTTGTTTCATAGGGTTTCATGCTTTCACTGTCAATGACAGTTTTCTTATGTCTTATGATTCTTGCCATGTCAGTACCCAGAAAGTTGAATTCATGTATCCACCATGGAAAATGGCAAAGGAAAAACTATGGTGAAGTTCAAATTAGAAAAACAATAGCTTTTAAATGTTTCTGACTCTTGTGTCCTTGGCCAAAATCCATCCTTTCTCATCACTAATATCACCTTTTGGTCTCCTTTCTAAAATTTTTACTATACCCACACTTGCACCTGCTTGCAATATATACACATATGCATTATAGTAGAGGCTCCAGGTATGAGGGTGAACTTGTAAGGTTTTATTCTTTCTTTCTGAGTTTGAGTCACTTTGCTTAATGTTATACTTGCCAATTTGATCCAGTGTCCTGTAAATATTACCTATTATGGTAAAGTAATTGATTAACGGTACAGAGTCAAGGAAACCACAGAGAAGCACATAGGCATGGATCAGGCATGATCCAAATTAATCAACTCAACCACTGCAGAAGTTAAAGGACACACACAATTATAGACAGTGAATATAATTTTTGCAATTATGTGAGATCCCTAAAATCATCTGGGAAAAATTGAAGTTCATTTCTCCACTACGTAAAGAGAATGTTATCTTCCCTTAGAAAGATCTATAAAGCTATTTCAGTTGAGAAAAAAAAAAATTGAAATTTCTCACTGATTTACATATGACTATAAATTTTGAGTTGATTTTCAATGTAACAGATGCTAGTTCATGATTTAAAACAGAATTTTCCATAGAAGTATAAATTCTCTACCGGCATTTGTGCACACATGAAAATATTATATATAACATGTAAACAATGGCTCCATGTTCAATATTTTCTAGTTTCCTGGTTTTGCTTATTAATAACAGCACTTTCCACTCATGATTTGTAATAGCAGCACCTTAAAGAATCATAATAAAGGCATAATTTCTAGACCAGTGCACAGATATTCTAAGAAAGCACACTCAATACACATAATTTCTGTGTAAGTTGTATATCTACAGCACTGCAGACATGACAGAGACACAGGTTACTGATTCCCTGCCTCACTTCGCTGCCTTTAACATAAGATATCCACCAAAGTAATGAGGGAGGAAACAGAATTTAATATTAATTTTGTGTGGCCTGCTCATATCTTTTTCTCATAAAATTTTTTTTTTGCAGTTTCACTTTAACTAATACCACCTCCTCAGCGATAGCCCTCGGGGAGTTTCTATTCATGAGATGAGAATGTTGCATAGAAAAATCACAACTTGCACTCCTCAACACTACCCTTGGCCTTAGAACAAGGCAGTAAAGTTTCTGCTTGGGAAAGAGACTACTCTTGAAAATGCAGAGGTTGAACTTCTCCCCAACAAATGATTTTTAAGGTACTCCACAATCAAAGGCTCTCAGTAAATTTAAAGAGTATCTGCAATATGTATTATCGACGCAATCAGATTCATGAATAAAAGTGATTTCGAAAGTGTTTCTAGAGATGTTGCTGGCAGCTTAATACAAACAGGGAAGAGAAGTCTCTGCATTGTCACTGCGGATCATAGCTGAGAAATTATAATGACAAAGGCGGCTTCAGTAGCAACGCAGAAACAGCCATTGTGATGGAAATGTGGGGATGGAATTAGTTATCAGATCAGAAAACGGATTTTTTCCTTTCATAATTGTGCCTGCGCCCTTGACTCTTCTCTTGTTTGCCAACTGCCTTCCATTTGTGCCACACTTAATGTCTCATCATTTCCCCCATGCAGAAGGGTTTCCTTTGTGAGGAGGAGGAATGTGACACTCTAAAAGAAACCCTGTCTCTCACTCTTAAGATGTCAAGTTCAAATCTTGTCCGTACCAGCTTAAGAAGAAAACCTTGATGAACTGTCTGCCCTCCAGAAAGTATCATCTTTCACTTTGAGGCTTCAGAAAACAACATCCGGTGCCAAAGCGCGTTTTTAACCTGCACTAGAAAAACAAACTTGTGAAGAGAATACCCTGCTCGGGTAGGACTCCGGGAATCCTTATTAGACATGGATGCTTCCTCTTACGCAACTCCTATGCCGTCTTACCTGCCACTCATTCTTTTCTAGAAAATAAATAAATAAAACCTGATCGAAAATAAAATTAGGTTTTATAAAATCCCACAGTTAATATTGGCGTGCTATTGCTGCCCCCGAATAAGATCCTTCACGGTGCCATTTCCCAAGTGACTGCAGTTCATTAGCTGAATCAAGGCAACTCTGCTGGTGTGAAATTTTTTAGAGTTCACCTTTCAGAAGGAGCAAATGGAAAGGGCAAAGCTTGACAATTTCTCATTTCATAATGGGAAATTTATTCAAGACTCTTTTCCTCCATTTATCACTGAAGACACGTTACAATTAAATGCCTTCATTTGCACACAAGTAGCCTATAAACTTTTTTTTTAATTCCCCAGGTATTTACAGTATGTTTCTTTCTAGCAATTTTATATTTCATTTTACTCTGTTCACCTATTAAGCAGCCTGACTCAGAACCTGAATTAACAGTCAGTGGTAACAAAGGGCTGACAAGGAGTGAGTTTCATTCTGCACAGGTCAGCAAAAACAAAATGAGAGAGGAGCCAGTCATCAAAAGAAACCTCTTTCCTGACTCCAGACTTCTGATTATCTGAATACTGATGGATTATCCAGATCCTGATTAGCGATTATTTCTAAATGATCCATCACGCCTTCAGTGGGAACCAAAATATTCATTTCCTCTGAACTAAAACGCCCTGCACAGAAACCTATTCACCTGTGTCCCACTACATTACAGCCCACATCACCACTACAATGTATGCACTTTCTTTTCATTTATTTAGGAGTGGTCACATTTGTTTCTGGAATTAAAAGAAAATCATCATAATACATTTGTTTTGTTTTGTTTTTAATAGCCATTGTATTTATAGTTGCTCCATAAAGGCCTAGAGCAGAAATCTATTTCATTTTAGATATATTTAACTTTGAAGTATAAACATTTCCGTTTTAGCATTCAGCCTTCAAATTCAATTTCAGGTTCAAATTACTGTGCATTATAAATATACAGGCCAGGAACTTGGACATGTTATAGACCCTTCAACCTTGAAAACCACTAACACTTTGTCAGAGTTCCCACATTCAAAATCTGCTTCAATACTGGCAGTATAGGTGTAACTACATATTTGCTTAAAAGGTTATATAGTTGAATTAAATGATCTGTGAGATCATTTCTGTCCTAAAACCAATGAACATACACTAAAACATAAATAATAGTATCCAAAACCACTAGAAATCATATAAATTTTTAACGAAAATTACATATAATACATATATATAAATATATATGTGCATATGTCTAATATATATGTATACACACACACACAGAGAAAGAGAGAGAGAGAGAGAGAGAGAGAGAGAGAGAGAGAGAGAGAGGGTGGTTCCCTTAGGAGCCATAGACTGATAACAATACCAATGTTAGTCATGAGAAACTCCCTTTCAAGATGTTGGTCAGGAAAATCCGAGAGACTCAAAAAGATCTAGATTTGGTTGCCTCCCAGAAGTTGAAAGCATGTCCCTATTGTTGAAGATACCTACACTTCAAATATGGGACTCAGAAAATTTGATCTGGATATGTCTAAAACCCTCCTCTCTGAGGACTAGCTTTCATAGCATCAGAAGGTTTCATGTAAATTGCCAAAGAAGGAAAGAAACTGATAGCTCTACCAGCTATGACATCTGTGAACCACAACAATTGCCAACTTGGACAGGTATCCCTGAAAGTATAATAGTGGCACTCATATCTTAGTGGTTACCAATAGGTGTCTAGTTGGACGTAAGGCCTGTTGAATAGGCAGGAAATCATGTATCATACTGAAAACATAGCCAACTATCCTGAGCTAGTGAGGTCATAGATCTTAGAGAAGAACCTACTACCCCTAATTTACTAAACCTTCATTATTTCTAAGTGCAAGCCAATATTTTTCCTCATACACACAGATAAATGTATCTTTTATTACTGAACAAGAAGTTTCTCTTAGTAACAAACAGAGACCATTACATAAAACTAAAACTAGTTGAAATACAGAGAACAAGTGATATAGAAAGGCTCACCCCCAATAGATACTTCTATAAAACAACTTCTCCATGCAAGGCTAGGGGTACATCATGGTAGAGGGTGAAAGAAAGGTTGTAAGAACCAGAGGAACAGGAGTCTGCTGTGAGATTACCTGTATCACCTAGAAATGACAGGAAAACTACAATATGGTTACTTAAACTATACCCAAACAATGACAACATCAATGGACATACTAGCATCTAAGGCATGTAAGTACGGAATGCTGATAGATGGAGAATTCATCTTCCTAAGGGATAAGTCCTCTAATTTCTTATTTAATACCACTTGGCCATCATATATATATATATATATATATATATATATATATATATTGTATTTATATATATTATGCAAAGTCATGAATTTAAGCGAGAACAAGGGGATAATTTTTCCTAGGTTTTCTGTTAGTAAATGAGTTTTACTAATGGTTTGAATTATCAGTTAGATTTCTAAAGAAATTGAGTAGGAAAAACTAATTAATTAAAGAAAGAAATCTTATGTTTATATAAACATATATTTCTATTTCTTAGTTATGCAAATGAGTATTTCTTTCCATCTTTTGCATATATCTCCTACTTTCACTTGTCTCTGATCAGTGATTTGCAAACTTTTTCAAACTATGAAAGCCTTTTGAAGATACATATTCAAGACAAAAGTATTTTAGCCAGATGGAGGATAGGCAAATACAACCCAAGCAAATTTGAAATCTTTTGTTGATAGAATCCTGTCCAGGGCTCATGAATTCACAGAAGTTATACATAGAACTAGGTAAAATACATGAGATAATTGATACTGAAAATGAGAATGTTTGTAGACAACATGCGTGTAAAATTAATGAGTTTCCTTCATAATACCTAACCTACATTATCCCTGTGTATAAAGTTTGTAAGAGAGATACAGCTTCCCTGTTCATATCAAAAGGAGAGCTATGAAGTCTTCTGTGTTCCATGAAGTTTTAAAGCTTATAGAAAGCAATATTTGAGAAACTAAAGCAGATAAGATTATGCATTTGTCTTACAGTAAAACCTAACAAACAAGACAAGAGGTAAGGAGGATCTTTCATGGCAGACCCAGTGTTCGTGGTCCACACTGGGATCCATGATCCATGTACTGCTGCCCTGAGGTCAGCTGGCATCTAACTGAGGGATGAATGGAATTTTCTTTTGTCTTAAAAGATGAAGACTATAGAAAAACTAAAAAAAGAAGGGACTCACCAGTAACAATAGCAATGTCTCCTACCAAACACCAAGAAATGAGTAAATAACCCAAAGATAATATCAGAAACATAATTAAGCTCAGTCATGGCCTCATAGGCAATGATCCTGTGAGAAACCTATGAGGAATTTGTGGAATAAGTAGAAGACAGAAGAAGGCTTACTTTTTTACTGGATCCCAATCAGAAATGTCCACTTTAAAAAACGTCTTTTCTTCACATCTAAAATATCCATTCTAAGAGTTGAAATTATATTGGTAACCTAAAACAACGTCATTACTGGTTTATTATCCAGAAGAGTGCAGAGAAGTCAACAAAGAGTTTCCATCTTGGGGTAAAGGAAGGAGATTATTTAACTAAGTTAATTTTAAAGACAATAGAAATGAAAACAGCATTACATTCGTCTAATTTATGTCTTTTTTCATTTATTTTCCTTTTATTGAAAATAGATTTTTTTCATACAATATAGGCTGATTATATTTCTCTCCTCTTTACTCCTCCCAGCTCCTCCTCCCCTCCCCTCCCCTATGGATACATTCCGTTTCTGTCTCTCATTAGAAAAGAACAGTCTTCTAAGACAAAAACCAAACATGAGAATATAAAATATAAGAAGAAGCAAATATATGACAATCCAAAAGGGGAAGAATCCCCAAAGTAGGCACAAGGATCAGAGACTCACCTGCTCTTAGTCATGATCCTCATATCCCATCCTACAAAAGAAAAGATGTTCTAAATATCTAAAGTAAATTAAGTCTTCCTAATGTCAATGGTTCACTATGTAAAATGTCATGATATACAATTGTTGAAACAATAAAATCAACAGCTAAATTTCAGTCATTTATTTATTTCAACCTATTCTGAAATATTTTTATAATCTAAAGCAAGTCAATTTTTCTAAGACTTGAATATATAAGACAATAAGTATCTATACATCACGACATAGATGTGTGCATATGCATATATATGTTTATGTGTGTATTCATGTATAGATGTATGTGTTATATGCATGTATGTCAAAATAAAAAATGACAACATCCTTATAGGACAATGTTTCTGATTTCAAAGGAGGAATATAGAATAAAAATACAGATTCATGATGAGAAGACAAATCTATATTATACCCCAGAAAAGGCAGAAGTATGTTTTAGAAACAAAACAATATCAAATCAAGAAAACTTCACAGATTACTTATGACACAGAAAGTCTGTAAATTGGAAAAATGAAAGTATCTTTATTAATTACATTGTGATATATTTAATTCCATTTGATAAAGAGAAGCCATGTAAACTTGGAGCCAAGGATATTTTAAAGATCAACATAGAATCTAGAGGAGAAACTGTTATAAACTCCAGTTTATCTTCTGTCTCTCAAAAAAGTTTTAGGAATGCTGTTGGGGAGAATCTAGGGGGAGATGGGAGGACATTATTAAAAATACATTGCATGAAATCATCCCCCCATTTAAAAAATTTGTTTGAGGTTGGCAAGAAATAAAGCCTTGCTATGTAGTGTTTAATAAAATAAATATATTTAAAAATTTCCCCAGGAACTACCAGTTACATAGATCTCTTTTCTAATAGTACTAAAATCAGAGAAATTAAACAAATATCACAATAAAATAACTCTGCACTTCTTTACATAAGCAAAACAAAGTACACATGCATTCAGTTGATTTTAAACAAAAACTTGACATGTCTACATACAGTGGAGAGTTTTATAATAAACCAAATTTTGAAAATTAAAAAATTCAACTGTAATCTTGATTTGATTTGTCCAATTTTTCCGAGGAAGACTTTGTAAACTTAAAAAAAGAAAGCAAAAAAGCAAAAGAGCAAAAAAAGTGGAAAAAATCTTTCAGTAAAAAAGGAAGATATAATTTGAAAATACATTCATTGAAAAAAATGATTATCATACAGTGCCTTGGTTAAACAAGATACAATCAGGCACTGATTAAGATTCAGAAGTGTACAGTAGCAGGTTTGGAGGTCGGCGTTACACTAATTACTTACGTGTGAACTTAGACTCTTCAGATGTTATCTAGTTTGCAAGTTCAGTGAAGATTAAGTAAAGATGAGAACCTAATAAAATGCTAAGTGCATACATGTGACCAAAACAATTACTACAGTTGATTTAACATAATTTACTAGGTAAGTTTTTGTATACACACACCCACACACACACACACACACACACACACACACACACACACGTCTCCTGTTCTATGCATACACAGTAGATATCCACCTAGCACATGGATATGGAAAAATAACTGAGATTATCTATGCAAAAGTTTTCTTCAATATTCAAATATTTTAGGTTCAGTTAGCTTTCATTTAATATGGATCAACATTTATATTTGTTCTATATTGATTTGAAAGAAGTCCTGCATGTGAATTCAATATATTTATACTTAACTAATCACAATATTATTGTAAGCATACATTCAGATATAAAAAAGAAAAAAAACAGAATTTTCCCCAAGTCTTTATTGCCTTTTTTAATACTTGAAAATGATGGTTTGTTTGTTTTGTTTTTTTTACATGAAAACAAACCTTGTTTGGCATCTTTTTTTTTTGCCTAAGCCTGAATGCTGTGTGTCTCACTGTGTCCTCGCTAAGCTTCAGTCTCTCTCTCCATGTTTTCTTTGTTTTACTTAATCATTCTCACTGTCAGTTAAAACATCATGGGTACGTAGCTCTGTATCTGCAGAGCCAGTCCTCTGTGCATGTGTGTGCTTGTGTGTATGATTAAAGATGAGTGTGACACAGCTTTTAAGACAACCTTTCTGCCCAATTATCCTTACAGACATCTATAGCAGAAAAATAAGAACTCCATGCGCTCCTGGTGTTCAACTCTAGGTGCACACTTTCCTTTGACATCTTTTATTAAGAAATTCTGAGTGTTACCATTGATGAGCCAATATTATTACATTATTATAACTAATTTTCATGATTTTTATATGTGAGTTATATCTGTGGGTTTGATCAAATATATAAATACATCTAATCATTATTATAATGCCATGCAGAATATTTTCATCTTCATAAACATACTCGGTTGTGATCTGCTCATTGCTCCTCCTCTGTTCCAAGAGTCCTAGTGATGACTGTATCAGAATTTTGTTTTTCAAGAATGTCACATGGATGATATAAGAAAATAGTGTGTACTTTAAATGTTGACTTCATTCACTTATCAGTATGTGCTTATCATTTTCCATGTATCTTTGTGGAGTGATGTTGGGAGCCGAGTTGAAACGCCATTATAAGATGGTGCCGGTTTCCTGTTTCCGGGTTCTTAGTAAACAAGTAACAGCGCAGGTGCAAGTTGAGTAATCCTTGCCGCCTATGCTAATGAGGTTCTGGACATGCATCCAATCGTTGATGGTCACGTTGTTTGCCGCCTCCCCCTATGCTAATGAGGTTCTGGACATGCATCCAATCGTTGATGGTCACGTTGTTTGCCGCCTCCCCCTATGCTAATGAGGTTCTGGACATGCATCCAATCGTTGATGGTCACGTTGCTTGCCGCCTCCCCCTATGCTAATGAGGTTCTGGACATGCATCCAATCGTTGATGGTCGCGTTGCCTATATAAGCAGGGTGCCTCACACATTCAGGGTCTTTCGCTCTCAACACTCAATCAAGCTACAGTCCTCAATAAAGCGTGAACCAGAAGAATCCTGTGTGCGGCGTCTTCCTTGCAGGCGAGGCGGGCGTCCACATTTGGTGCCGAAACCCGGGAACCTGACCATCAGCTCAGCACCGGCGAAGACCCCTGTTTTCAGGAGGATTCAGAACTGGAGCGCGGGACGAAAGTGGATCCAGACTCTTTCTGAGAGGTATGCTGTTTTATGAGATTGACCCTGCACTAGGTGCGGTCATTTTTGCTAGTATGGTTATTGTTGTTCTTGCTTGTTGCCTTTGTTTAAATTGTCATCGCCCAGTAACCACCGGGTCTCTTACAATCCCTTCTTGGGGTAAACTAGAAGGAGAATTGCAGAGAGAAAAGGAAAAGGGAAGTTTCCGTGCCGGTACATGGCCATTATGGCATATGGTTAATAAGCGATGTCAAGAGAGGGTAAGGGAAGGACAGCGAATATTAGCAAAACATCAAGACAGCATGTCAGAAACAGAAAAGAGGAAGAGGCCTAAAAAAGAGATAAAAAGGGTAGAAAAAGAGAAAAAAGAACAAGTAAATAATCAGAAAAGGGTATACCCAGTATTAGCAGAATTTGAAAATTTAAAAATAACCGGTGATGAGACTAGTAGTTCCTCTTCTGACTCAGAAACTTCGGGGTCAGAAGAGAAACTGGATACAGAGGAACAAACAGAACTAGAAGAGGAAGCTGCGCGCTATGAGGAAGAACGTTACCGTCCTGAGCCATACGCTCCGGCGGCTCCCTCTGCGCCCCCTCTTCCTAACCTGCCTAAGGCTAAGAAAACCTCAAAAACTTCAATAGGAAAGACTTCCTTTTTAACAGACAAGGGTAGAAGAAAGATTTTTCAAGCCTTTCCAGTATTTGAAGATAATCAACAAAGATATTATCAACCTCTTGACCATAAACAACTTAAAGATCTTGCAGAGTCCGTTAGAACTTATGGTATTAATGCCTCTTTCACACAGGCACAAGTAGAGAGGTTGGCACACTTAGCTATGACTCCTACAGATTGGTATAATACAGTAAAGGCTTGCCTTACCATGGGTCAATATCTGGACTGGAAATCTATTTTCCAAGATGCTTGTGGTGCCCAAGCAAGAGCTAATGCAACTCAAGGGCAACCACACTGGAATTATGACATGCTGACCGGACAGGGTCAATGGAGCGCAAATCAAACAGTGTATCCAGTACAGGTTTACGAACAAATAAATAAAATCGCTATTAGGGCATGGAAGAGCATTCCTAATAAAGGTGAAGTATCAGGAAACCTAACTAAGATCATTCAAGGCATGAATGAGCCTTTTTCAGATTTTGTAGCAAGAATGATGGAAGCTGCAGAAAGGATTTTCGGTGACCCAGATACAGCAATGCCCTTAATAGAACAACTCATTTATGAACAGTGTACCAAAGAATGTAAAAATGCTATTATTCCACGGAAAGGAAAAGGGCTTAATGCCTGGATGAAAGCTTGTCGAGAGATTGGTGGTCCGCTTTCCAATGCAGGCATAGCTGCAGCAGTGCTCACAGCACAAAAAGATAGTAATATTACCTGTTTTAAATGTGGAAAGAGAGGACATATACAGAGACAGTGTAGACAGGAAAGACAAAAAACTTCAGGAGTAAAGACACCTAACATCTGTCCAAAGTGCAGAAAAGGAAAACATTGGGCTAATGAATGTCGCTCAGTTAAGGACATTAATGGCAAGCCTATTACACAAACAAAGCCTGATCAGACAAAAAACGGGCAGAAGGGCCCCCGACCTCAGGGCCCTCAAATGTATGGGGTCCTACAAGGTTCACAAATATCAATGAGACCTCCGGGACACCAAGGAGAGCTACTTCAGGTTCCGCAGGACTGGACCTCTGTGCCACCGCCCGCACAGTATTGACCCCTCAAATGGGTTGTCAGCCTGTACCCTCAGATTTTAAGGGACCGCTACCACCAAATTCAGTAGGACTTGTGCTGGGAAGATCTTCCTCTACTCTAAAAGGGTTAATTGTCCACCCAGGAGTAATTGATTCTGACTATGAAGGTCAAGTTAAGATTCTGTGCTCCTCCCCCCGAGGTGTAGCATCTATCTCCCCTGGAGACCGCGTTGCACAGCTTTTAGTCTTGCCCAGCTTACATTCACTGTTTCCTAGTAAAGATGTAGCCAGAGGAGAACAGGGTTTTGGGTCTACAGGTGGAAATTGTGCCTATGTTTCCTTAGATCTAACTGAACGCCCTACATTGAACATCACCATACAAGGAAAAGATTTTTCGGGAATACTGGATACTGGTGCTGACACTAGTATCATTTCCTCTAAATGGTGGCCAAAAGCATGGCCTCTTAATCAATCATCTCAAACCCTTCAAGGGCTTGGATATGAGTCATCACCTACTATTAGTGCACATCCTTTGAAATGGGAAGATGAAGAAGGTCGGACTGGTACTTTCACGCCTTATGTTCTACCTTTACCGGTCAATCTTTGGGGACGAGATTTATTAAAACAGCTTAATTTTAAGCTTACCAACGACTACTCTCATCAAAGTCAACACATGATGAAAAGTATGGGATGTATTCCTGGTAAAGGGTTAGGTAAAAGGCTACAAGGGAGGACAGAGCCTATAAAGATACATCAAAAATCTAATAGACAAGGTTTGGGTTTTTCCTAGGGGCCATTGAGGATACATTACCTATACCCTGGTTAACGGAGGAACCTGTGTGGGTTCCTCAATGGCCCTTAACCTCCGAAAAATTGGATGCTGCAAAGGAGTTGGTAGAAAAACAGTTAATGTTAGGGCATCTAGAAGTTTCACAATCACCCTGGAATACTCCTATTTTTGTCATAAAAAAGAAATCAGGAAAATGGAGACTATTACATGATTTAAGAACAATTAATAGTCAAATGCAGGTGATGGGAGCTATACAAAAGGGATTACCATTATTGTCAGCCTTGCCTCAAAATTGGGATATTATAATTGTGGATATCAAGGACTGTTTCTTCTCCATTCCTTTAAATCCAAAAGATAGATGTAGGTTTGCATTCACACTTCCATCTATAAATCATGAAGAACCTGACCGTCGGTTTCAATGGAAGGTGCTTCCTCAAGGAATGGCTAATAGTCCAACTATGTGTCAGCTGTATGTCGCTGCTGCACTTAATCCAGTTAGAAAAGCTTATCCAAAATTAAAGATGTGCCATTATATGG
Source organism: Cricetomys ansorgei (assembly GCA_026225945.1). Lineage (NCBI taxonomy): Eukaryota > Metazoa > Chordata > Mammalia > Rodentia > Nesomyidae > Cricetomys > Cricetomys ansorgei. The sequence continues at coordinate 34,134 of JAMJFZ010004241.1, read as the reverse complement.
ATGACATCCTATTGTGCAGCAATAATACTGTTATGCTACAAGAAGCTTTTACCTTCTTAACAAAGGCCTTACAGAATAAAGGATTGTTTATAGCTCCTGAAAAAGTACAGGAAGGAACAGTAGGTAATTTCTTAGGAACAAAGATTAGCCCATATACTATTAGTCCTCAAAAGGTTACAATTCGGAGAGATACTCTAAATACATTAAATGATTTTCAAAAATTATTAGGAGATATTAATTGGATTAGGCCATTTTTAAAACTAACCACAACAGAACTAAAGCCGTTATTTCAAATCCTGGAAGGAGAGTCAAATATAACGTCTAAAAGACATTTAACTCCAGAAGTAGCAAAAGTGCTTGATAAAGTAGAACAAGCAATACAATGCTCTCAACTTACTAGGATTAAGGAGGATCAACCATTCTTCCTGTGTGTTATTCCATCGCCAGTATTGCCAACTGCAGCTTTATGGCAAGATGGACCATTATTATGGATCCATCCACATGTGTCACCTGGTAAGATTCTAGGACATTACCCTACTAGTGTAGCAGATTTGGCTCTAAAAGGATTACAATTAGCTATAACACATTTTGGAAAATACCCTAGTACCCTTGTATGTCCTTATACACCTATGCAAATACAAACTCTGTGTGCCGCTATTGATTCTTGGGCAATACTTAAATGTATTTTTCCAGGACAAATTGATAATCACTACCCCAAACATCCGTTATTACAGTTCACTCTTAATAACAGTTTCATATTTCCAAAGATTACTCAAACTAGGCCTATACAAGGTGCACTTGATATTTATACTGATGGTTCTAGTACTGGTATTGGCAGTTATGTGATTAGTAATAAACCAGTACAAGTTCAATTTGACTTACAATCTCCACAGTTGGTAGAGTGTGCTGTAGTCGCCCTAGTGCTCAAACAATTTCAAAATCCCATTAACATAATTTCAGATTCTCACTATGTAGTTAATGCTGTAAGACAACTTGAAGTAGTTGGCCCAATTAATGACAAGAGCACTGTGGCACATATCTTTAGAGACATTCAATGTAATATTAGAAATAGACATTACCCATTTTTTATACAACATATACGGGCTCACTCTCTGTTACCAGGACCTATGGTCAGAGCTAATTCTATTGCAGATAAGGCCACGAGACAAATACTATGGGTAAGTAATACATCTGTTGCAGCCAATGAATTTCATAAACTATATCATGTCCCAGCACAAACTTTAAGATTAAAATTTAAGATCTCTCGTGCTGAGGCTAGAGACATTGTCTTACAATGTCCAAATTGTGCTGAGTTTAGGACCACACCATCTTTTGGTGTAAATCCACGTGGTCTTAGACCCCTTCATGTCTGGCAAATGGATGTGACTCATGTTAATTCTCTTGGAAAACTTAAATATGTACATGTTTCTGTGGATACATGTTCAGGCATAATTCATGCCACTCCCTTAGCTGGAGAAAAGGTCTCTCATGTAATCACTCATTGTCTTGAAGCTTGGGCAGCCTGGGGTAAACCCAGACTCTTAAAAACGGACAATGGTCCTGCTTATACCTCTAAATCCTTTCAACAATTTTGTCAACGCCTCGGCGTTACACACCACACTGGGCTGCCTTATAATCCACAAGCACAAGGAATTGTGGAACGTGCTAATGGCACTCTCAAGGTTTATCTACAAAAACAAAAAGGGGGAATAGGCGGCCCCAGTATGGGACCTAAAAGTACCATTTCCCTTATATTATTTACCTTAAATTTTTTGAATTTGGATGCTGCTGGAAGATCTGCAGCAGATAGACATGCTATGTCTACACAACCTCCACTAGAAAATGTCAAGTGGAAAGATGTATTGTCTAATCAATGGAAGGGCCCGGATCAAGTTTTAATAAGATCCAGGGGAGCTGTTTGTGTTTTTCCTCAGGACCAAGAAAACCCCATTTGGGTGCCTGCTCGTCTGACGAGAACGGTGAAACAGCCCTTAGAAGATCAAGAACAGGATGAGGATCTTGAAAACGCTACTGGCTCTCCAGATGATCCGGATAAAGTGGCCCCCAATACGCACAGAACAACGATGGGGAATACTAACAACACTCCCCAAACCAATGCCGGTGATGCATGACGAACTCTAGTCTTGATCTTGCCTATTTGCCTTATGAGTCTCAAAATAGCGGTATAGGGAAAAATTGTACTATGGCAATTGGCTCAATTAGGTTGTGAATGGAGGATGCTTGGTTTTTGTGTGACATCTGTTCAATATCATAATTATACTGTTGCTGCAAATTTGTCACGGGAACTTTCTCAATATCTCAAGACGGATTGGTCATCACAATTTGATGCTACTATGAGGGACCTAAGACTGGCCATTGCACATGTCAATTCAACTCGTGTGGACTTATCCATGGTAGCAGGACTCTGGGATTGGATTAAGGATGCTACCATGTATCTCAAGGAATGGGCAGGTCGGGGAACTATGGGTATTATGACGATTGCTTCTGTATTATTCAAGCATTTGCTGCCCTTGATGTGGGACATTCCCCTGCGGCCTGGTTAGCAACGCTTAATTGTTGGGTCGATGGTTGATATGTATTGTCCAACCCTCTTATTAATAGTTAAGCTGTGTGAGCCAAGGAGACAGAAGTCCATCTCCCCCACATGTTTTCTTTCAAGACAATTTTGGGTATGTGGCCTTTGCACCCTGAGGGCTTGTTCCCATTGCACCAAGAATAGGCACATCCCTTATTCGACCCAAGGTTAGCCTTTGCACATCTCAGAGGTTCTCCTCATTGCACGAGATAAGGTAACCTGGGTATTTAGGACATGCTTAACTTCCTTGATCCTCACCTCCGTAGATGGAGGGGGTTGATCGGTGACTTAGCATGTTCCTTTGTCCTCAATTTAATATAAAAGGGGGAGATGTTGGGAGCCGAGTTGAAACGCCATTATAAGATGGTGCCGGTTTCCTGTTTCCGGGTTCTTAGTAAACAAGTAACAGCGCAGGTGCAAGTTGAGTAATCCTTGCCGCCTATGCTAATGAGGTTCTGGACATGCATCCAATCGTTGATGGTCACGTTGTTTGCCGCCTCCCCCTATGCTAATGAGGTTCTGGACATGCATCCAATCGTTGATGGTCACGTTGTTTGCCGCCTCCCCCTATGCTAATGAGGTTCTGGACATGCATCCAATCGTTGATGGTCACGTTGCTTGCCGCCTCCCCCTATGCTAATGAGGTTCTGGACATGCATCCAATCGTTGATGGTCGCGTTGCCTATATAAGCAGGGTGCCTCACACATTCAGGGTCTTTCGCTCTCAACACTCAATCAAGCTACAGTCCTCAATAAAGCGTGAACCAGAAGAATCCTGTGTGCGGCGTCTTCCTTGCAGGCGAGGCGGGCGTCCACAGAGTGATAACTTATTTCTTTTTATTGCATAGACTAGATATATTACAATGCAATACAAATTGGAAAATTCCAAGACTCAGTTCAGAAGGCAAATGGGTGAAGTAGATTTACTTACTTGAGAGAACAGTGATGCCTTCCCATTTTGTCTTTTATGGCTAAAGCTTCTGTAAATATCTATATGCAGGTTTTGCATAGATGTCTTTTTAATTTTTTTGAGTAAATGAAAAGGAGTAAAATTGCTGAATAAAATGTTAAGAATAGTTTTATTCTCTGTAAGTACCTGATAAATTATCTCTCATTGTGTCTATACCCTTATATATTTCTATAAGTAATGGTGAGAACTTCTGTTCATCAATATCACTGCAGATATCTGGTAGTTGGCTTTGGGAGATTCCTTTTAATGATTTCTTGTTCAACTGCAGTAGTGAAGGCAGTATAAATTACTGTAGCCAAAAATACCAAGGATATTCAGAAAGTACTTTTATCTCTCTATCATGCATAGAACAGTTGATGGATAAGTGGCATTTCTCCTGGTTTTTGTAGGAACCACCTGGAAAGTGTCTTTGCCATTTCTAACCATCTTCCAAAGTTATTCTCCTCATCATTGTGCTAATGAGCCGAAGATTGGAAGGTTGAGAGTATGCAATTACTTTTTCAAAGGTTCTATCTTGGTATGGTAAGGACTGCTTCTCCCATTCTAATATGAAGACTAGTCTCATGATCATACCTGACTACAATGGCAACTGAACTGTCATCTCTTTGTAGGCAGTAGTTTTCCAGAAATGACTGTTACTAAGAAGTGTCAGGTAAAGAAGTGACTAGAAGCCATTTAGCAGTACTTTCCACATGTGCTGGAACAAGTCATGTCAGTTGTAATTGAATGCATTTTTCATATCTTTAAAAAACTAATTGCCTATACAGTTATACAAGCAATGACTTCTTGGAAGCAGTGTAATTGGGAACCACTTTGTCCATGACATATTATGATCATTGAGTATTATCACTGAACCTCCTGCAATACTTTCATGGGTCCTCAGTCAAGATGCCTGGGAACAAATTTTTGTCTCTTCCAGACAGTAAAAAAGTACTGAGGGAAAAAGGTATGATTTAATTGACAAATAAAAGGCAAATAATATGCTTTTTGGCATATTGTTTCTACTAGAAGGTGGTGAAAAGCAGGGGAAATAATTACAGACTTAAATCCAATCATCTCTGTGTACTCCCATTGCTATTCTCCGTATGCACACAATAATTTAGGTTTTGTTTTGACAGGAACACAGAGATATTCATGAAATGAGAGGCAATATTTACAGATTTAGATTTAGTAGGTATCTTATCAGAACTAAATAATAAGTGCCCAGATTTCTGAAAACCCGGCTCAGATAATATTCCAATTTTCTTCAGCTGACTAACTTCATGGGGGTTATTTATAAATATAACTTAAATAAATTCATTCCTTTAGAAGATATCCCAAATATGTATTGGATTGGCAAACTCTCAAAATATGTTGTTGACACTAACGCTAGTTAAAAAGAAAAAAAATCTTTAGCTCTGTCATTAAGCAGGGTTTTAGTTTGTAAAAGACTAGGTTCAGTCTCTATCACTATAAACAACAATAACAGCAACCAAACCCTCAATAATGTCTTGAAATGAGGCCTATGAGGTAATAATAAACTACTTTATATTAATTTTCACATACTTTCTAATATCAAGTATTCTCACTTGATGTATTTCTTCCTCTCTTTTAAAGGAATGCAAAAGTGAGAACTAACAGAGAGAAGGATGGAACAACAAGATAAAATCAAAGTAGGTACCTTTGTTTTAAAATGACAAGACCAAGCCAGTGATTTATTATCAATGTAGCAATTATTCTTCTACATGCTACTGGTTTTCTTAAAACATCAAGCTATAGACAAATGCTGTGTTCAATTTATGGTCTGTAGTTGGTTTATGTCAGAATTTCTTTCAGGACTCTAAAATGTGACTTTTGCTTGCTTTATTTAGTATGTGAAAGGCATGGATGTGAAGGTGTGTTAGTGTGCTATACGTATGTATGTATATGTTTAAGTGAGCATATACATGTGTGTGAGAGGGAGTTGCTTATGCAAGTGGACCCGACATTGGTTTTGGTTTTGGATGTCTTCATCCTCCGTTTCTCTCTACATTATTATTATTATTATTATTATTATTATTATTATTATTATTATTATTATTATTATTAAAGACAAGTTTCTCTCTGAACCTAGAGATAAGCAATTTAGTTAGGTAGGGTAGCCAATGAGCTATAGAGATCTTGTCTGTGTCCCCATCCTTCTAGTGCTGGAGTTATAAGCTGTTTCCAAAGTTTGGAGTTATAAATCTTGCTTTTACCTGATTGATGAAGTTCTAAACTCATGTCCTCATGTTTGAGCAGAGATTTTCCCTCCTGGGACTTTTCTCCAGCTGATGTTAGATTTTTCTTTCCCTTTCCTCTCTTTACAGAATACTTGGGCTGAAGTTCAGTGTGTGTTAACTAGCAAATTTTAAATATCTATGGGGGAAAACCCATATATAAGCACTTGAAAACTTAAAAACAATAATAAATTGAAAAATTGTCTCAGATGGCCAGAATAAGATGTTCCCAGGAATAAAAAAATGTTCTGAAATGGACAACTTTTGATTTCCCAAACCAAACTATCGACCATCTTTGAATAGCCAGTTATTAATATTGAGTATATAGCAGTCTATATATTTTGAAGAGCTCCATGGTCTAACAGCATTTGCAGACTTCACCTTTGAATATGTATAAAAAAACTTAAAGATGTGCATTATTTAGTTTCTCAGAGAGAAAGTATTGAGCCTGTAGCTACCAAAAGAAATGCGTATTGACCTTGCATTTCTTCGTGAGTTGCTAACTGATTCTTGATCTCTCGGATATTGATAGCTTTACTTTGTTATTATGACTATGTGCCTTTAACACTTGTCCCTTCAAGGCCCACTGAACTTTAAGACATTTTGTGGAGGAGAAAGCTCTGCCCTGATTTATAACACAACGCTTTAGTTTGTGCTGTGTACACATGACCGTTTACTGTTTCATTTTGCTTTTTTTCTACTGTGTACATCTTGGAAGTTTTACTCTTCCTTTTAAAAACAACAGATCAGATTTATGATATTTCAGTAATAGAGTTTCATTGTTGTATTGCAAGCAAAAGAGGTGCTTTCCACAAATGAGTCTGATTTGAAATGGATCAGTTTGTTTTATGAAGCTACTTCTGTGCAACTAGCTTTTGTGTATTCAGACAGTTCCCTCCTTGACTTCATAAGGCCGATCCTACTCAGTTATTTCTGTTGAGTGCAACAATCTCATTCATGGCTCTAGAAGTAACAGGGTTCAAGTTTATGGGATGGGGTTTCAGAAGTGATAAGCTTGTACTGCTACAAGAAGACTATAAAAAAAAAAAAGGACTATGATCCTGGTCGCCTGCTTCTTTGCCCATCCAAATATTCAGAACTTGGCACATGTTTTAAAGTTCTCTACACTACACTAACATTTTTAATGACCAGACTCAGGTTTTCTGAGAAAAAAAATACATTGAAGAAAAGACAAACCGAGTCATCTTTTCAATTCCTTAGAAGGAAATGAGAAGGATCAGTTGTTTAGGTGTTACAGTCTTAACGAGGTGCTGTTATAAGTACTCCCTAGTGTGGAAGGCTGATGCTTGAGGTTCACCTCTAACCTAATTGAAATGGGTATTTTATTTACTAGTAGAATGATACAAGATGAAAAACACTCAACAGTGCCCTTAGTAACTCCAAGAACTTACAAAAAATGGTAAAGAGAGTCATATACTATAAGGGTATGTTCTTTGTACGTTATATACCTACATAAAATGTGAATTAATTAAAATTATGGAAAATAAATGCATTTTCTGATACTTTTATTATTTTACTTGATTATGTTCCCTATTTATACATAACATAGAAGGAAAGATAACTCAATACAAATGTGTAGTCATTTATATTCAAAATATCTTAAGTGATCATTCTTTGTCTACAGAAACCCTGCAGAAAAATGGATAAATATCGGTTGAGCCCTATCACTACAGATGAGATATCTGGGGACCATGAAAATTATGAGTGTGAGTTATATAAAACAGCTATTGAACTTAAATCTTGTTGAACATACACATTAGCATCCAGTATAAACAAAAACTAGCATATTACAGTTCTTATTCAAACTCTGAACATTTATTTCCCTTTATCCCTAAAACTTGTATAGCTCATGTACTCTTAGAGGGGTCATGTGCTATTGCTTTTTAAATAATTTTACAATTTTCACCATTTTACTGAAACTATTCTCTTCTGAGTTATTATCAGGTACAGATGCCTTAATTTCCCTACCAATTTTAATTTTTCATCCGTTGTGAAACTCTTTATTCCCATTCATCCTTTACCTCTCTACTTTATTGTGTGTCTATTTGGTCATCTATCCTTATTGTTTTTTAAATGTGTGTGCCTTCCATCACTTCTTTGTCCAATTTCTTATTAAGTTTCTTGACTAATGATATTAGAAAGCTAATACCTATCAGAGAGTAGTCCGTCATTAGCACCGATGTTCTGTGTCAAGGGTCCCCAAGATTTCTCTCAATCTTAGTGATTCATTGAAAAGATTCACAGGGCTCAGCAAAACGGTTATATTACATATATATATTATGACTGAGACAGCTCCCAGAAAACAATAAGCAAAGGCAGGAAACACAGGGATGAAGTCCAGAAGGAAAACAACTCTAGGCTTCTCCGGTCTCTTTCTAGTGGAGCCTCATGAAAAGACTTCTTCCAAAGAGAATAATGTATGAAAATATGTGCAAGGTATTGTCTGTCAGAAAAGTTCATTTAAGTCATGGTTTCCAGAACATTCATCGAGGGACAGTCACATAAGCACAAGGGATCTGTATTTCTGACTTCAAGTCCCTACAGTTTAGCTGCTAGAGTAAAAACAGATATGTCATAGTGTCAGCATTAAATATTTAGTCAAATAGCACTTCATGATCCAAACACTCAAGTTCTAAAAGAAAAAGTCAATAAACAACAACAACAAAGTCATCTGTGTCTAGCAAAATCCAGTATGAAGACAGATCATCCTATTTTGTACAGTGTCTGTGCAACTCAAACTGCTAGATATTGCTTTCCTGCATATACCTTATACAGACACATGTCTTATGCACTGATCCCCTGATTATATGTGACTAGATCAATGGTGAACACATCTCCTCTAAGCTATGTATGAGGTAACTCGGAAGATATAGAAGGAATAAGGAAGAGTGTCAGCAGAACTGTAGGGACCAGATCTAGTCACATTTTTACTGTGTCAACCATAAAGTCAGAATTAGTAATAAATAATGGTATTCAATAAATATTAGCATTCTACCTTTTCTGAGTCTCAGATTGTCAGATTGGATTTTCATTTTTCTGAGGCTACCATAGTGGCCATTGCTTAGTTGCCTGGTATTGTAACTGTTTCCTGCTTGATTTTGTCTCCAACTGGACAGCTGTGTACATGGACCTCTCCTTCCTACCTGGCCTAATACTGTGGGTCTAATTCATTCTGTATGAGGCTGAACACATTCCATTGTTGAAAGGCATCTTTGATCATTTTGATCTCCTTGTCAAAAACCTTTTATGGTTCTCTGTTGCTTGCAGATGAAAATTTACTGCCCTCATTTTGGCAGTCATTTTCTTGGTCTGTTTCAATGTTGTGTTTCAAGATAGGTCTTTATTTTGCTTTTGTAATTTAAGTATTTTTACATGGCAAAAAAAATCCTTCCAATATTTTCAATTTTGGATCACATATAGCTATTTCATTTGCATTTGTTTGACCTCATTTTTCAACAAATACCATAAACATCTCCTGTGTTAAATATGTGTAATATACTTTTCAATTTTTATTGTAATCTTGCTAATATGACCTGAAATTAAGCTCACTCTTGAGACAAGGTCTCACAAAGTATCATAGGCTGCCTGGCCTCGAACTCTCAAGCCTTCTGATTGGTGAGATTACAGGTCCTATCTGCCACTGCTGTCTAAGGCATGATTTCTCAGGACTGTGATTTATTTCTTCCATTTTATAGGAAACTATTGTTGTGGAAACTATTTCACTACTCTGAAGTGCTGCACATGTCACAGATTTAACTAAGGAATATATACATCTCAGTCTTGATATCCTATTGTTTTCTCATAAGATATTTACACATTTCATATCCAAACCATTTCTAAAGGTTCCCAAAACACATATGTATCTCTTATATTTCAAGTGTCTTTTTATTTTTATTTTTGTATTTTGGCTGGTCTGTCAAAAATTTTTTTCCTGTACAATATTTGAAACTTAGCTCATTTAATCAGAATTTAGTGACATCTCATTTTGTGGGAACATGGTATTTTATATATAAAAGTGCTAGCAATTAAAATCCCATTTGAAAATATGGTGTATCACTATAATTTTAAGTTTAGATTTTTTAAAGTTTTATGATTGTGTTTTTTCTGTTATTTTTGTATTTTGTTTGCTGCACCCTAGGATGCATTCTATAAAATCAATTTTATTTCTTTGGGAATGGTAGTCATATAAATTCTCTCTTGCTGGTATATAGAAAAGCTATTACTTTTTTCACATAAATCTTATGTCAGAAATATTTCATGTAAGATTGCAACAATTTTTTGGGTAGCATTAGAAGAAAGGCAATTTATTAAAATAATTACTAGAAACTTTCAAACTCAGACTTTCAGAGCAGCAACTAGGAGAATTCTGGGAGTTGAGACAGCAGGAACAATTCCTACACTACTCAACGATTTTTGGAGTAGATAATGCCCTCGTTTGTAATATGATTTATTGTATATATTTAATATGTATAACACAATGTTTCCAAGCACATATTTAGTAGAATTATTATACAGTCAGCTCAGTTAACATATCCTTCATTTCAAATAATTACGTATTACTTTCCTGTCATCTTTTTATATGCTAACTATATCTGATATCTACTTGTGTTGCAAATTTTATGCACATGATTACTTTTATTAACTCTATATGCTGTGCTTTAAATCTCTAGATATGTTTGCCTTGCATAAGTACAGCTGTACTGTGTCCACTTTGTACCAATTCTCTGAAGCCTCCCCACCCATAGAAATGTTTTCCATTGGTCTAATGTATTTAGCCATATTTTCCCTCAGATACCATGTGCAAAAATGAATATATAGTATTTTCTTCTTTTCATGTCTCTTCACATTTCACTTAGCTAGAATAATACTGATCCATGTTGTTGCAATTAGGGATTAGCTTTTTGTCAGCTTGACACAACTAGAAACATCTAGGATAAGGTAACCTCAATTAAGAAGTTGCCTGTATTGGATTGGCCTGTAGGCAATTCTGTGGTTCATTTTCTTGATTTATGCTTGATGTCAGAGGGCAAGGCCAACTTTGGGCAATGATACTCCTGGCTAGGCGGTGCTGGGTGGTATCGGAGCAGGGTGAGCAAGCCATGGACAATCAAATCCGGTAAGCTGCACTCCAATGTGTTCTCTGTTTCAATTCCTGATTCTAGTTCCTGTCCTGACTTTCCTCAGTGGCAGACTTGACAACAATGTGTAAACTGAATGAACACTTTCCTTTCCAAGTTGGTCATGGTTTTTATCACAGCAACAGAAAGACAAACTAAGGCACAGGTTCTCATCGGGTTTTATAGGACTTAATAATATTTCATTGTACAAATTGCATTCCTTTGTATATAATATTTCATTATATATGGAATACATCACTATAGAATATCAAAATAAGTAATATGTAGAATGCACAAAAACACCACAAGTTTTACTGCTAAGTAGCTTATACATAATCAGGTTCTTTCCCTACATTCTATGTTATGAGTAATTGACAAGAATATTGATAATTCTATGGGAAATTGACTTCATTTACTTTGATATGTATCCAGAAGAGAAATTATTAGGTCATATGGCAGTTCTATTTGGGGCAGGGTGAGAAGAAATTTCTATAATGTTTTCCATAATAGATATTTTATCATTTGTTTTCACCAACTGTACAAATGATTTGCCTTTATTCCAGCTCTCTCCAGCAATGCTGTCTCATTTTTCTGATGATAGATACTTGACAAGTGTAAAGTGGTAAATTATTTAGGTTTTGATTTTCATTTCCCTGAGGTTTAGTGAAATTGGACAACGTTTATGTACCCATTGATAATCTTTATAACCTATGTGGAGAGATATATATTCTTAAAAAATAAACGTGAAAACAAATGCTTTAGAACCAATTAAGCTGAGGAGTAAATACTACCTATTCCTTATAAGTAACTGTCTCAAGAACATTTGAGATGTAACCATCTTGTGATAGAGAAACTCTGGCCTGGAGCATTTCATTATTTATTTATGATGGGGATTCACCTTTTGTCAAGATATTTGGGAAAAAAAAAGTTTTAAGCTGAGATGTGGTGGTACACACCTTTAATCCCAGCACTTGGGAGGCAAAGGCAGGTAAGAATCTCTGTGAATTTGAGGCCAGCCTGGTCTACAAAGTGAGTTCCAGGGCAGTCACCGTTACACAGAGAAACCCCATCTCGAAAACCAAATTAAATAAATGAATGAATAAATGAATAAATAAATAAATAAACAAATAAATAAAAAATTAAAAAACAAGGTTTACTCATTTGATAATGTGCTGATTGCATGATTACAAATCATGGTAACTACCTGAAACAGTATGAAATTTCAACATTCCATTATTGATTATCACCATTCAAAGAGGAAAAGATCACAGGCTCCTTGACCTCAGGCCAGAGAACTGATCGAAAGCAATTCTGCCAACTAGCATCTTAGGGAATGGAAGCTGGCCTGTGATAGTCAGCCATTCTGCTGCCTTTGCACTCAGACCTATTCCTTAAGGGCTGACTTCTTGCTTTCCTCCTGTTGCTTTACTTTATGGGAAATAACTTTAGAGGAAAAATTTTTCTACTTCAAAGCTATAAAATTTATAAATATGGAATTTGGGGATTCAGAGAACAATCAGCTTATTCAACAATAGGAAGCTACAATTTATACTGAAAATTAATATTTGCATTGGGAAATATTACTGAGACAAAGCTTTTCTAAAGGGGCTTACTTTTATTTGACACAGGGGAACTTTAGAATTCTCCATCACCAAAGCAAATCAGAAAATTCTAGACTTCAGTAATAAAACAAGAATAATTGAAAGAGGGAGCATAATGAGGGGCTTGTGGAGAGAATGCAGGGATGGATAAGTTTTCACCTTAATTTTTCAGATAGCTCAAAGATTACAAGACATAGCACCTTATCTAGGAAAAATGTTAAATAATAAACCCTCTGTAAACAAGGCAATCAGAGATGTGATTTCTGTTCTTATAAGATCTAATATGAATCTATCCTATGGCTTCTTCCATCTCTTTGATCTTTCCTACGTGAATATATTTCCTTTTAACAATAATAATTATCAGTGTATATCAAGTGCATGAAATAATGGAATTCATGAATTATTGTGCTTTGATCAAGTCCACTCCATTTCTCAACCTCTTTCCCTTGGCCTCTTCTCATTTGCCACTAGTTTCTCTTTTTCCTTTCAAGTTATCCTATTCAATTACATTCATTTGCTTCTAACTTATTTCATTTGATATAATATCGTCCAATACTATGCACTGTCCTGAAAACAACATAACTTTCTTGTGCTTTCTGGTCCGAACTATATTTATTTGTGTATCCATACCATATTCCTTTTAGCCATTTAAATGTTAATGTGCACCTAGATGCTTCATATCTTTGATAATATGAATAGTGCCACAATATGAATGAATATTCAGGGATGTTTGCTTCACTCTGACTTCATTTCCTTTGCTTAAATAATCAGCTGTGTAACATCTAAATAATGTTGTACTTATGCTTTTAATTTTTGAGGGAGTCATAAAAGCATTGGAAATCCACTGAGAATTGTCCTGTACAATTGGATAATGGTCTATTAAATAAAATCTCCAGTCTGAGATATATGATCTTCTTATGAGCTATTGGTTAGGGATTACCTGAGTATACCTCCTGCCCCTATAATATAAGCTCTTGCTATTCCTCTTGGTTACAAGCAAGACTAGTTGATAAGATTCTATTGTTTAAGATAACACAAATATTGATGAATGATACAAAGTAAGCTAGAACAAAGCTCGGGCTCCCTCCTTGTTGGCTAGCTTCCATACTGTTGATAGGTGCTATGCAGATTTCTGGGACAGAAAATGCATTAAGTGTCTTATCTAGATATGAACCTTACAAACTACAATACCAACTTGCAAGATATGATTTTCTCCCTGGTATTGCTATGGCAAGTTATGGGGTTGACCAACTCTAATTGCATAGGAGGCCTGTTCCATAAAAGACTATCCATGCCCAGTAATGTAAGCCTAGTGCAAGACTCCTAGCTGAAGTGCTTTTAGCACAGAGAGGGTAAATTATTAGTTACTTAGCTAAATTATTATGATTTTCAGCTAGCTTTTAATATCTGTATTTATACCTCCAGTTACAGGTTAATCTCAAACTCAGAGAAGCTTCTTTTTGCAATGAATGACTGAAGGGCAATAAATATAAAGACACATAGATGTTCAAGGCACTGAGTATAACTATAGTTGAATGGTCATCCCTAAACAGGACATTTATACCATCCTCACAAGGCCCATGGAACATCATAGGAAAGTGAATCTAAGAACTGGAAGGTAGGAGGAATTCTTCTAAGCATGAAACAACCAATATGATTGTGATCTCATGATACCTATGGCTACCCGCAGCGGGCATGTTTAAGACTGGGATATCAGCAGTCGATTAAGGATCTGGGAAGTACTCACCAGGCTACTAATGTATTATAAGAAAGGGGAAGACTTTGTCTACAGTTGACAGTTGTCGTCCCGCATGATGGGAACCTTCCCTCCAAGTGCGTGTCTCAGCTGCACGTACCCTGCCTGGAGTCTGTGGCCACCTGCAGGAGAGCTCCAGGTGGAGGGACACGACAGGAAGGACACAGTGTGGCAGGGGCAGGGGAGTGTCATGGGGCCCTGGGTTTTACCACATCCTGCTGTGACCTTGGCAGGCCTCTCTGTAAGTTGGCGAGTGGACAAATAACCACCCAGGACATGCTTCGGTGGGCGCCTTTCTTTAATGGGGGTTGTAGCTTGTATATCAAGGATCACAGTCGGGAAGGAGCCCATGACCCTGAGAATATCCATTGGTTAGGACACTCTAAATGGGGGTGGCCTTGCCTGTGTGTATGGAGTTTGAGTCTGTGTAATCTAGTCCACAGGGCAGAGAGGCATGATTGCTTATCTAGATTTGGCCAGGTTTTGGCCAAGGTGAGGAGCACCTGAATTTCTGCCTGCTTTCACTCTCTAGGGGCAGGGTTGAAGGTGAGCTTCAACTCATCATTAGCCTTGGACACGCCCACATACAGTTGTATAGACAAAAGGCTACACTGTGTAGCCTATCCCACCAGGCGCCAAAGAACAACCCACATCTGTGCTCACAGAGACAGTGAGTCAATAAACAAAACAAACACATATGAAAGAGAGAAAGGAGCTTGTAGAGAAGAGGGTAGAAAAGGAATTGTGAGGAGTAGTAACCATATACGTGTATGGGAGCACCATAGAATGAACTTAATAAAGGTTATAAAGCAATCCTGCCAAAAGGTCCATAATGTAGACAGTTTATTTTTACTTACCATTTCAGAGGGATACAGTCCATCACGGTGGGGAAGCATGACAGCAGGCAGGGAGGACATGGCAGAAGGATCAGCAGTCTGGTTACTTATACAGTATCCATTCTCAGGAAGCACTGAATGGGATGTGGGGCTGGGTTATAAAGCCTCAGGGTCCTTTCCTGTGACCTACTTCTTCCTGAATGTTCTCATTCGTAAAGTTTTCACAAGTTTCTCAAACAGCACCACCAGCTGGTAATGATGTGTTCAAACGTACAAGACAGTGGAGAACATTTTACATTGTAATCGCAATCATAGAGGAACAACTGGACCTCATGACTAGGGAATATAGTGAGAGAAGAATATTTGCATCATATCCCTCCAAGTATGACAACTGCAAACAAAATTTGCTGTTGTTCTAATGACAATTATACTACAAAGTATATTTGTTGGTCTTCTACCCCATTGCCGAATGTGTCTTTTACAAGGCATTTATTGTTCATTTTTGCCTTTCACAGGACTTTTTCCATTTCTGCTTATTAAGGAACTAAATGAACTCTTTTGTTCCATTTCATAAGTAGTCTAATGGTTTAATATTCCTCATTCAACTTTCATTGAGATGGTTTTATGAACAAATATTAGCTTTCTGTACTTTAATGCTTGCATAAGATCTCATGAATTTTTATTTTTAATTAAAAACTGACTCACTGATTGCTAATCCTTTTTTATTATTCTTTAGTCTATTTGCATCATCTGAGCAACTTTCTCTCTGCCAATTTCTTTTCTTTGGTTCTTCAATGTAGTCTTATTGGTAAGTAATAGTCATTGCATTATTATCAAAATTACCAAATATTTTTGCACCAAATACTTTCTTAGGAGTTAAAAACAAATTCTCTTTAAAAGAAATCACATAGGTCAAACAAGGGTGCCAAAGATGCTTTTGTTTAGAGTGTGTACATGCTTAATTGAAAAAAATAAATATTGAAATTATCTATTTTTAAGAGGTCTAAAAATAGGGATAATCCTATTGCCTAGAAATCAGTGTTTTTCTCAAAAGATAAATGAAATGAAAAAGGAAGACCAGGTAAAACAAAAATGTCAATCATACTACAGCATGTATTAGTTGATCTTCTACCCCATTGCCCAATGTGTCTTTTGCAAACATTTATAGTTCATTTTGTGAGGCAAAGACAGCAGGGTCTTTGAAGAAGAAGAGAAGCTGCAAGTGGGAAAGGATTGCTAACAAATACATAATCCAGACTGAAATTATGAAAGCAGTTGATAGGACAATATCCCATTGCCTTAAAGAACCTTGTAACTTCTCCCACACCTGGAAGATACTAAGTAATCACATACTTTTATCTAAGTAACAAAATTCAGTTGGAGAAAGGTTAGATAAAGGAATATGTTTGTTCTTGAATTCAGGAAAATACTGGCAGAGGTATTGTGAGTTTAGAACAAGAGCAACAAAACAAACAAACAAACAAACAAACACTGAATCACCAAAGAGATACTCTCCATGATTGAGTATCTCCATACACATTATTTAAAATTCTTTATATTTATATAATTGTGTTGTATTTAAAAGCACTGTTTCACAGTGACTTTTAAAAACCAGTTCATCATTGGAAATGCATGTACTTTACTGTTAATTTTGTCTTTTAACTGCTTAATGAGAGTCCAGAGTTGAATTTTCCAATGCTCTTTATTAATCATAAACCATGTCAAATCTCAGGGAATTCTAATACCCAAGCCGCTAGCCAGAGAACTCACTCCAAGGCTTCCTCACTCCATCCTCTCCTCCTAGTTCTCCTCCTCTCTTGTTCTCCTCCTTTCATTCCCTCATACTCCTGATCTGCCTCTTCCTCCCTCCTTGCTCCACCCCTCAATTCCCCAGGTGTTTTTCTTCCTGTTTTCACACAGACCCTCAATCAACAAATAACAGGAACCTCCTGTGGGGGGTGGAAGCTGGGGATGGCACAGAGGTGTAAACAAGTAAAAGACGAATCTTAACTAAAATATTATCCACAACTAAACATACCACAGCACTTTACAGCACACGACAATCTGTTTCTTGTTTATTTAGAGAATGGCTATGAGGATTCTGTATTTCCACATTACAAGACTTACAAACACAAAACTATAAAAAATTCTGACAGAAAATTTTAAACAGAACTCCATCACTGTGTTGAGACGAAATGAATTGACCGTGAGGGATTGTGCTGAGCAGTTTCTGTTTGCCTTACTTTCATTACCCTATTCCCACCTCGTGTTCATCATCAATGCATGACAACATTCATTCTCATTCATATCTCTGTCTAAGGAAAGGGGATGTTTTGATGGTATTGTGAGGAAGAGTCTTTTGTGCAAAACAGACTCTGGCTTGTCTTTTGAGTGTTTCTCTCTGCAGAGTCTGAAGAACTGGACACATGAGATTTGCTGTGTCAAATACCTGGGTCACCACAACTAGGAGAGATTGGGCCTCTAGAACAACAAAGCAAGGGCTCCCAGGGCAGAGAAGCCAGGAGTGACAAAAATGAGGAGAGAGAGGAGACAGGAGAGATTTTTCAGGTCTCCATCATTCTTAGGCAGTGCAGAAGACCTCATGGCCACTGTACACAAGCTTGTATCTAGAGTTGGCAGCTTGATTAGCAAACAGAAAGAACTTCAATACCTTGTCCGGATGTCATTCTGTGCTCTACAGGTACGACAGCAAAGCCTTCCTTTCTGGATTTTGACTATCAGTTATTCATTGCTAATACACAATTTTGTGTTTACAGTAGGATGACAATAGAGTTTTTAATTCTATGCCAGTGATGTTTATATGTGTATTCAGCTTTTTATTTACACACACACACACACACACACACACACACACACACACACACACACATATACATACATACATACACAGAGAAAGAGGGGGGTTGGGGGGGAGGTACTCACAAACAAAAATTATATTTCTTAATTTTCTAGAAAGAGATAAGTCTTGGCTTGCTTCCTAAAATTTGAAAGGAGTTTTCATGGCGATGTCTAATGTGAATAAGAATTAGATCAACATGAACAGTACAGTACCTCACAAGTACAGACAGAATGAAAAGGTGATTCACAGATGTTTTATTAGGGGGAGAAGAGATGGGAAGGCTGAGACATCTCACCCAGTGAGCCAACGAATTACAGTCACTATCCTGGTCACATTGAACCACAGAGCTTATTCCAGAGGCAATGCAACATTTCACGAATGATAATTTGTTCTTAGATATTTTCCCCTTGAATTTTTATAATCATGGTGTCAAGAGAGGAAATGTAATTAAGTTTGAAATGAGATTTGTATTAGAAAATTGATGGCTAAGATTTAATATTTATCTCAGTTGTATGGCGTGTGACTCAATCATATTCCAAGTCCATCAGGACTGCTTCAGATGTTCTTAGGTAAAAATTTTAGCCTTTATGAAAGTTTCTACTGCTCCGCTTTTTTTCTTCATTTAAAAATGTCCTCATGACATTTTATTGATATATATTCATATATATTTGTTAATTTACATATATTTATATATAATATGAATTTATGAATATATATTAAAACACACAATTCAGTTTATTTAGGTTAATATTGCTATAAAATATATAAGGTTCATTAATATCCTTATTTTGTACATCAGCCTTAAACAAGCAGCATATGGAAGCATTTTTAGGTTTGAATACTACTGTTCTTAAAATTACTAAACAAGCTTCCTGTAATAGAATCAAATTCTTTGACCTTCCTGTATGTTCACCTAATCTCTTCCACCTTTCCTTTTTTTTTCTTTCTGTTCCCTTTTATTTTTGCTCCCCTCCAATCCACGTAGCATAGTTTTAAAAACTGCAGCCAGGGTAACAGCTGTTCTTTGTAGAAAATTTAACGCTTTGGGTATTTTGAATATAGTTTTGTAGCTCCTGGAAACTGAACTATAAATAAAACTTAAAAAAAAATAAAGTGAGAGAGAAAATCACCCAGGAGTCACATTGCACATGTAGAGACAGTTTTATAAGGAACCTTTTTAGAGTGAAGACATATTTTTCTTTTAGGTTATGGTTAATGCATGGAGTCCACTCATGGATCATGGCAGACCAATATTGCATATGTTTAAGACTATACTCACAATGGGGTATGAACAGGAGAGATTGCCCAATGTTAGAATTCTTTAGACGCCTCTTTCAGATTCTTTCTAATATTATTATTTAGGTATTTCATAGCAATGGACTCATACAAACATTACAAGTAAATGTCTGGTAAACTGTTATGAAATGTAAATCCAGAAAATTGGTGAGAACTCAAAGCTTTTCCACCTTGGCCCTAACCTGCTGCTATTAAAGTTGCCACACTTTCAGTTAACTGTGGGCTGTGTTGCATTGTGGAATTCAGAACTGATTTTCCAGTTGAAATAGTATAAAAATGTATGACTAGGTTTCACTCAATTAGCACAAATGAGGTTTTATTTCTGGGTTTTATGAGTGAAAGTAAAATTATAACTGAAAGGCATCAAATATACCAGGTACTGTGCGAGATATCCCACGAGTACTGCTCCAATAATGAGATGATTCTGATTGTATAGAAGAGGAAACAGATAGAACAAGGTGATTAGGAACTCGGGCAGGTTGTGAAATTTCCAAGAGGAAAAGATGAATTTTCTGCCAAATAATTTAATTCCGATGGTACATTGCATGGTGGCACAGACAATTTTGAGTTGTTTGGGAATGTAATCATTCCTCTATTGTTTCCATAGAAAATACTTTCTGAACTTTTGAAGTAGTGTGAAGATATTAGAGAAGTATGGAAAGGGATGGTAAAGACTCACTTTTTAGAAGCCATAAAAGCAGAGAAGTTAGCTGTCTGCATACTTTCTGGGAATCTACCATCATCACCCATTTCTTTCTCACCAATGCACCTGTTAATTTGAGGATTAGTTGTCACTTGCATGGGATTGAGTTCTTTAACCCATATTACCTTTGTGTTGCATTGTATCCGATATCCCGGCCAATTAAAAACCAGGAACAGAAGGTTCAGAGTTCAGTAAGAAAGAAACAAAATTCTTTTTACATTAAAAAAAAATGATTGTACGTGTAGACATTCTAAAACCTGGAATAACTAACCAGAAAATACTAAAAATAAATAATTGGAAAAATACATCTGATATTAAGACACTAACTGACTCTAAAATCAAATCACTGTAGTACCAGCATACAACTATAACACAGCAAAAGATGGAATAGAATTAGAAGTCCAGAAATTAGCCCTATGTTTATGGAGCATTTATGTTTTTTTTGTTTTTTAACAAGAAGTTCAATAAAGGAAAAGGAGAATTTTTAAAAAATGTGTAGAATGAAGAGAAGATGAAAGACAAGGAAGAAAAGAGCATGTGGGTGAGTGAAAGCAAACCTTCAATCCAGATCATAAAGGAGAGGCATCCAGATTGCTGTTAGTTGAAGAACAGCCTGGTCTATATAGCAAGTTGCAGGTCAGCCAGCCCTACTGTGAGACCCTGTGTCCAAAGTAAAAAGAGAGGAAAAAATAGTTCTTGGAGGATAGGAAACTTATATACAATGAATCCAAATGAACTTCTGTGTCAAACTTGATACTAAAATCTAACTGAATAAGCCAAAGACCTAGACATCAGAGCTAAAATACCAGATCTTAGGAAAAGTATGTATATATATTGACATAATGAAACACAACTTTGTTGGAATTCTTTTTAGAGTGAAGATATTTTCTGGTGAGCTGTGGTTTATGTTTATGATACACTCATGGATCACAGCAGAGAGTAAAAGCATTCTTTTAAGAATACACACACAATACCTTATGAACAACAGAAAATATCGCTGACAATAATGTAAGAATATCACATACTTAGGGATAAATTTACCTAATTATATGTAAAGCCTATATAAAAGAAAGTATAAATATTGCTGAGAAAAAGTAAAGACATACAGAAAATAGGATGTTCTGTGTGTTGATTGGAGAACTCAGTCTTTTTGAGACGTATTTATAACTGAGTTAATATATAGACACAATGCAATTCTAGAAACCATAGTCAATGATTAAAGTGTGATACTATCCACATGAAATTAATAAACAAACTTTGATGGTTGAAATAGTCCAGCGCTGCCTCCCTCCTTCTCTCCCTTCCTCTCTCTCTCTATTTCCCTTCCTCCTACCCCCCCCTTCTCTCATATGGTCTCTCTTCATGGTGTAGTATAGATTGGCTTCCAACTCATGTTATGTTTGTAAATGCTATGACAAAAAAAGCAACATTTTTTAAATGACAGTATACAGGGACAAAAACAAAGTCTAGTTAATAAGAAAAAATTTCAATTGAATTCAGATAGTGGCCCACCAGCTACTAATGTAACAGTTTGATGAGTGGCTTATTTCAGTAACTATTAGTTAATTTCAAATCAGCTTTTTTTTCTGGGCAAAATAAAGTTTCTTAAGTAATATCAGAAGAAATATAAGAAAAAATATAAAAAAATATAAGAAAATTTTATTTGTAAATAAAATTTCTTAGATATTATTAGCCCTTTAAGTCTGATCTTTTTAAGATGTACCTTTTTACATAGTTGAAAAATACAATGATTTTTAAGTTAAAGGTAGGAAGGAGCAGTGAACTACGCTCAGTATACGTTTGTGTGAAGCAAGAAAGGAGGGATGGAGGAGAAAGGAGGAAGAAAACGATGACATCTACATAAGAGCAGAGGCTTCATCCAAGGAAAAAGGACAAGTTCTGCTTACTTCCTTTTTTGTTCTAAACTCATCAAAATAATCACGTGCTATTTACAAGCTAGTGGGACAAACTGACATAGGAGGAGATGAGGAGAGATTAAGTGACATGATTAACAGAGCAGGACAGAGATGCTGCACTTGCATTTTGCCTTGCATGACTCTATGGTGCTAGGGCACTGTGCAATGATGACTTCCATGCATCTTGTCATAAAATACTTTTCGTGGACTCTTATCTGCTTTCCCAGCTATGCAGTGATGTACAAAGAGGAAGCGAAGTAGTCAGACCATCAGTAAGGGAGATGATTTCATTTCCAGCAGGCTTCGTTAGCTTCTCTGTCTTCACTGTGTTCTGGCCTAAGCACAGTGTTCTATCTCCATCACTTGGGGGAAGCAAGAAGCAGATGGTTGGGAACAGCACTGTGCTGTCTGTAGGATAGGAGAGAGAAATTTAAGGAGAGAGAAATAGTTTGCCTTGCCAAAGGTGGTTTATCTACATGTTTTCAAATGATTGACTTGATATATCATCAATCACTGAATATCTCTTTGCATAAGCAGGATGATCATTACTCTATAACATGAAACGAAAACTTAGTACATACCCCAGGACATTAGCCTGATTCACATTTTTATCTGCTTTAATCATTGGAATGTAGTACTGGATCAAGAAGAAATCTTTTATCTGTTAGTGGCATTGGTTGACAGTCAAAAGAGATCGGGAAGAACATAAGCCATATTTGTCACAGTATCAAAGACAGGAAAATTAAAAATTGAAAGATAGAAAAGATCATTTAACTATAATTAGTGGAATAATTGTTTTAGAACAGTCCTTGGATTCTCCTGTTTTCCTTTGTCATTCTGTTTGTTTGTTTCTCATTTTGTGAGAGCTCCTGGGCGTCTTGAAATAGGCTGTATTATTTTATGTTAATATGTCTGCAGCACTCACTTCACATGTCATGCAGTTTCAGTTTTTATTTTCTTGAGCTAAGATCTGCAAGGTGACTTTACTTCTAAAGCATGTCTTTGACTTGCTTGCTGGGCCACAAAAGAAAGTATGTATGATGGGAAAATTATCCCCGTTGGTGGGAGGATGACACTAGATTCAAGGGCTGAGTTGTACCATTCTTGTTTAAAGGTCTGAGCTAAGGGCTTATGCTCCATAGTGGCTGCATGTTTTGAAAACTTCCTCGTGTTCTCTAGGGGGATGTTACACATGAATCTTAAGCTCAGCCTAGGAGTTTAGTGACTTCCTGTTTTCCTTGCATTAGTATCCATCTTTTACTAAATATTTATATCAGTTCCTTTGGATTTCAGCGACAGGCAAAGGTACTGGTCATTTAAGTTGCCTGACACTGTGAGGAAGAAAAAGTTTTCTAATAAACAAGATACCCTAGGAGAATAGACTCACCTAAGCTGCCTCTTTCCTGCTATTGGAGAAGGATGCTTTGTTTTGCTGCAATCTTGGAATATGATGGTTCTTTGGTATCACTGCCAGAGAAAAGTATTTTAGGGCCGAAAAGTCATGATCACACATTTAACTTGTGAAAAACAAATCAGAATTAAATTCTATTCTGCTCAGATTTTCAACACAAATGAATTAAAAACAGATGCATTTCCCAAAGTTGTTTACTTGGCATGCTAACTATATTTATTTCCTTAGAAATTAAATATTAACTTGAGTTATATACAGCATGATATTTTAGTACTGAGTTGAGAACCTTAAGTCATTTCTCATCAAAATATTTTCCAAGATGGTGAAACAGATCACCCGCAAAAAGGTACTATTCAAAACATATTGACAGATTATTTTTTATTATGACTTAACCTTGATTGTGAAAGTTATTTTTATTCAGACAAATGCATTTGAAGATCCAACTTAGATGAAGAGTAAAGTTTCACATCTATGTAAAGCTGTGGAAAGAGTGGAAATAGAGGTAACGACGATCTAGGTAGCAAATGGTGACTCCCATCTATATGGCAGAGGTTGTATCTCACCAGTGAGAACTGCAGGCTAAGTTGCTAAGGAAGGTGTATCTAAGGTTGGGCAATGCTGGGGGACTGACCAATCCACCTTCCACTTCAAACCCCAAGTTCTGTTTCTCAGACAGTGACTACTCAGACTAGATCAGCATAGAATTTTTTAAATTTTGGAGAATTTTATATATTAGTACTAGGTTTATATTATTACTACCCCTCCTCTGCTTCTGACTCCTTCTGTGTCTCTACTTCCTCTCAAATTTACAATCTTTTCTTTTTAATACTATAATTTCTTTCTATCTCTTTGTCTGTCTATCTATTCACCCATCTATCTGTCTAATCTATCTCTCAACCATCTACAGAGTTCATTTAATGTTGCTCACACGTGTGTTTAGGGATGACATCTTGGAATTGGATAACCTATCGGGGGTTCATCCTAAGGGAACAGTAATTTTTCCTCTGTCAATTCCATTATTAGCTTCAGATTTTCATCTAGAGGTATAACTTTTGAGATTTCCCTCATCCAAGTTGGCATGTCAACAATTTCATGTTCAGATCTTAATTTGGTGGCCATTATTTTTAGACTTCATAATTTAAACTACTCTGTCACATTTAGAAGTTGCTGTCTCTGATCAGTCTCTCTAGTATTCAGGTTCTTGATCTCTCTGGCCACTCTTCTGTGATGTTCCTTGATCTTTAGGTGGGGGCTAATATTGTAGATTGTACGTATAGATGTAGATTTACCAGCTGTAACTGTTGGTTTGGGGAAAAATGTTGTTTATTCTTTAGCTAATTCAATTACTGGTTCTAGCCTGGAGTCCTGGAGCATTTCAGCCCCCATACAATCTACTCCTAAGCCTAGAACTTGTAGGCTTCAGCCTCCATACAAACTAAAATATTTAAATTGCTATCCTTGCCCTTGAAGGGTCTAGCCTCAGCCTCAGAGACCTACTGCTTATTGAGCCACTTTGACTAGCTCCTTCTTAACACTGGCTCTTCTGGGTCAGGCTCAAACTCTTCTCCAAGCTGTCTCACTTAGCCTCTTTGCTTTATCGTCAGTCAGAATGTTTCATTGTCTCTGAGTCTTGTCCTCCACCACCCTGCTCAGATTGCTCACCTCATACTGACTGTTTGAGTCCTCATTAACTGACTCTGCTGTAAATGACCCTTAACTGATCTGAGAGCCCACCTTATATATCCTGAGAGTGAGGCATGTCCTTACTCCAACTCACTTTGCTAACTCTGATTAGTCACTTTGTCTGCCATTCACTCTGACTTATCTCAGACATCGCTTCCTGTGTGACACTGAAACCTGAGCTCTGCCTCCTATGTATTCTTTCATATTGTTAGGGATTAAAAGTGTGGACCACCACTGCCTTCTGAATAGTGGGATTAAAGATATATCTACATTCCATTCAGACCACACAGGCATCTAAATGTAGATCCCTGGAATATAGACCCTTCCTAGCTTTCACACAGGCCTATTCCTCTACAATGGACTTATCAGTTGGCCCTTGGTACTCCATGGTCAGTTTTTCTTTGTATTTTGATCAGTTTAGGATTACCTTAATGGTCTTTGCTGTAAAAGAGGAACTTCTTAAACAGGATGAGAGCTAAACTTATCTGTGGATATAAGTATAGATGATTAGAATCCAAATAGATATTATTTTGGTTAAGGAAGGCAGCAATAGTAGGCTCTCTTCTACAGTCTATGACATTACCAGACAAGGGAAGTTGTCTGAATTACAGTACCAGGCAGGACTACCCTCTTATCAAATATGATTTAAGTCCAATTAGATAGATGTTGGTTACCCTTAAGATATAAGGGCTACTATTATACCCTTATGGATATGTTGTCATGATGTTCATTGTCCTGGTTTGTAGGCTTTACAACTGGTGGGACTAAAGATTATTTTATTCCTCGGTGCCTTACATAGCAGCTTTTGATACTGAAAGATCATTGCTCAGCCATGTCTATCATAGATTTTTTACTTCTTCCTCTGATGTTTTCTGAAAAATATAGTATTAGATTTTCTTTGTGTTTTAAAAAAATGATTCAAAATTCATCTTCCTATGATCCTTTAATTCTTCTCCATGCATGCCTTACTTTGAACCAAATAATAATCTGAAGATACTTTAGCAATGGATAAAGTTCAAACTTTATTTATAATTTAAATAATGCTAATTCTTTACTTCTTCAAGACACTGGGTCAATCATATTAGAATAGGAGATTACTGTTGAAAGAATGAGTTTGGTATTAGGAATACTGGCAAACTTTGTTTTTGTCACTCAACCATTCACTGAACATTTATTTACCAGTTATCCTCAGTGTTCCAGGTATTGTGGTAAGTTATAGGAACTTAGAAGTCTTGATGACCATCAAGACTTAGAAGTCTTGATGAATCCCAGTAGCATGGGACTTAACATAAATATATGATGTGAGGCATTCATGGATTATTAATGCTGAAAGAAACCACAAGTTTCTGTTTTAACAAACACAGACTTAGTGTTTATTTATTTAGTTTTATTATTATCACACAGCTTTAGTGATCTGAAGTTTTTTTTTAAGATTTATTTATTTTTATGTGGTGGTTTACCAGAATGCATGTCTGTGTAAGGGTGTCAGATCCTCTGGAACTGGAGTTTCAGACAGTTGTGAGTTGCCACGTAGGTGCCAGGAATTGAACCCAGGATTTTTGAAAGAGTAGTCAGTGCTCATAACCCATGAGCTATCTCTCATACCCTTATTTGATCTGAACTTTTAAAATCAGAATGTTGAAAAGCCAGGTTCTTTCTAGAAGTCTAAGAAATAATATATTCTTTGTTTTTTCTAACTTCTAAACTTGTTTAAATTTCTTGGGTCTCAACCACACTGTCCATCTCTAAAACCTACAGTATTGTGTCTTTCAGTCTTTCTGTCCTTCTCTCTAACCCTCTCCATTCCCTTTTTCCAATCCCAATATGGTAACTGTGGCTTTCTTGACTTTCTCCTTTGTAAGATTTTATAGCTCTACCAGAATCATCCTGCCAACCAAGAATGATTTTCCTACACCAGAATCTGTAAATGATCTCTTTGCTTCATCATGTGAAGAAATATTGAGATCACCATATGTGAGGGATTATTCAGTCCACTACAGGCATGGTACAGATCAGGAGGAGAAAATTATCAGTTGTGATTGTGGTAGCATCCGAATATCCAAAAGGATAGTTTCAATTTGGCCACTGAGTTTTGACAAGGAAGACACCATGCTACTCCAAAGACAAGTGATAGAAATTATTTTCCTAGTAGAATACAAAGACAGGCATGCTTAGAAAATAGGAATTAGTTTAACATAATTTTAAAATAATACCAGGTGAAGTTTTCCAAAACAATGAAATCATGATGAACCTTCTTTGCCAAGACAAAGGGTTTAGGTTAGTATGGTGTCTAATTATGGCCTTCCTGGTCCTGTTTTTAACATTGAGGGCACTGGGTTCTTTACTTAACCTTGTGTGGTATTCTAGAAGCCTTTCATACATTAAACTATTGCAGTAAGAAAGAGAACAGGATCCTATTTCTGTACTATAACTCATTGTTGCTGTTTGACGTCTGATATGTTAGCTACTATTGTTTGATGGTATTTTTAAAAATAAGTTTTAGTCATGTCTAGCTGTAATTTGACCTTAATCACCCCACATTTAATAAAAATTAAGCTGGAGACATGATTAGGTTCACCTATGAGGGCATACTTCTTTTACTTTAGAAAAGAAAAAAATCTTGATAGACCTTTTCAGTATACAAATTGAAGCAGAGAAATTGGCAATTTCAAGAAAATGATGTTGTAGAAAGGCATTTGTTTTGCATCTTTGAATGACTTAATTTTACACAATAAATGTCTTGTGTGTGTGTGTGTGTGTGTGTGTGTGTGAGAAGCCTCAGAGTAATGAGCCTAGCCAGGAGTCTTATTAAGTCACATTCCCAGATTTAGATGTAAGTATCCCCTAATAGGTCAAAGGCTCAAAAGTAATCTCAGCCTGTGGGCTCCAATGGTAATTCTTGTTTTGTTACATTTTCTTTCTTTTTGCTTTTAGTGTTAAAGGTTAAGCACAGCTCATGCTAGATATATAATCTACCACAGAGCTACCCACTCCCTCAGCCTCTGATTAGAAATTATTTGTAATTCTTGGCACTTTCTTTCCCTAGTTTTACTCTCATTGTACCCTGAGACTTCAAGACCATTTAATTAAACCACACAGTCTGATCTTATTCCAGTGGATGGAGTTTAGGATGACTTTGCTGTCTAGATTTGTGTAAATACTAAGCCTAAGTGGATGGAATCTGAGATGACTGGTATGTGAGCAACAGACAAAATCTCTGAATTGGTGTTTCCTATGATACAAGATGTTGAGCAGCTAAAAGAAAGCCCACTCCATTATAGAATGTTTTATAATTTCTGTGAGGATTCCCAGCTATGTGGAGAGGCAATTCTAATAAAGTTGGATTTGCTGAGCTCAGGTCTGGTGAGGGTTATAGTGTTTTTAATTAGACTCTAAGGGGAAATTTCTGCAGACCTATAGGACATATGCATTTCTATAGACACAGCTACCAATCTATAAGGAACATGGGTTCAGATCTGAATTCAATAATTCCCTCTAGTTAATGTACTGGTAAAACCATAAGCACTTGAGGTATAAGATGTTTTTATTCTTAATACATCCAGATCCCATTCCTGCCACATATTTTGACATAAGGTAATTTTCTTTATATTGCTTTGTTTTTCTTATCAGAAATGGCATCATTATCTTTCTAACTCAGAAAACTTTCAGTAAGATCTGGGAAATCTCAATTTCTTCTCAGCAATTGTTCAGTGGTCAGACTGTTTATAGACACCCTTGGAGCTAAATCTGTTCTCATATACTTCTTTTTGCTTGTGGAATTTCTGATGACTTTTCTCTTCTGTAAATATTGATGTGGTCATCTTGCATGATGACTACAGAGGAAGCTCTTGAGAATACTTTTAAGTGTATTGTGGGGAGATTGTCTTCTAAGATGATTGCTGTCTTGGGTGCAAAGAGGGAGGCTTAATTTCACACCACTTTGTTGCAAGAGTGAGGGCATATCCACTAATGCCAGTGTAATGCTTATGTGATTTGTGAAGTATTCCAGCTACCAAAATTGCCAGTTTTAATATTAGCTATAGAGATAGAGAATGGTATCTCTAATAAGCTTTGCATAATTTTTAAATACCACCACTGTTTCACGCCATTTGGAAAAGTGTGCTGCCCTGATATTTCTCTTTAGGGTAAAAGTACCAGTGACCTTGCTCCCTTCTGAGTAATGGCTTTTATAAAAGGAATTTATAATCTTTTCTGCTTTGCAACCTCTCTGACACTGCCTAACCTACCTTAGTGTGCTTTCTGACACCTCCATTTCAGAGAAAGAAATCCACACAGTACCAGCTGTAATAGGCAAATAGCAAACAGTATCAGTGGTTAGTCCTTGTATCTGTCATCTCGGTCATATCTGCCCTGTTATAACTCTCCCTTTCTTAACTTTATTGAACCTTTTAAATTTTTCTTATGTTATATTTCATATAGTTCTAAATCTCTATCTAGTTGCTATAGAGTTATATTCCATAGATATTTTTCCATTCCTCTCCTTTACTCAATATTCCACCAACGTCCTTAGACTGATAACTTCCAAGTTAGTATCTATCATTAAGAATCTTTTCTTTAATACTGTAGTAGACTATACAATTTTACTTGTGTATTGCTTTAGTACTTTGTGTTTCATAGTATTGATATAAAACTGATTCATCTCCTCCCATAGGACTGAATGGGATCACTCTTCACCCAGTCTCCAAGTTAAAACATCAGAATTCTATATTGTGACCTGGATATAATATATCCTTAGAAAAGGATTCAAGTAATAGCATTTTATCAGAGAAATGGAAGATTAGCCTCATGAGTCGGTGGACCAATGACATATGAAAAAAGGAAATACATAAGCTATGTGATATGACCCTTGTTGGTTACAGTTTTTTTCCTTAATGTCTTGCCTATTGACTGAACAATCAAAATATATCACTGAATAAAAAGATGGAACCATTAAAGTAGTATGATATTTTACAGTTTATAAAATAATTGGTTATTTTCGGTATTAAGTCTATTTGTGGCTGGTTGCATGGAGACTCAGAAAGGTTAACTGTCCTGCATAAAATTACCCCATTGGTAAATGATGGATGTGGCCCTTCCTTGAACCCAGCTTTCCTTATTTCAAGAAGATAGATGGCCTTGATCATTCTTCTCATTTAGATTCAATTGCACAGGGCCGAAAGTGAAAATGAAATATTCAAATGTCTACAGTCTGGTATGTAATTTACTAAGAGTTCTACTGTAACATCTATTTAAGTATTGATCTAGGATTATGACACAGAATGTGAGCTATTTTGATTTCTAATGATGTTATATTGTGTGGAATTTCTAGTGACAGTGGCCTTGACATTAAAATTTAAAATTACTTAAGCAAGTTGGAAGAGACGACAAATGAAAATGAGCGAAGATGATTCAATTAAAGGACTTTAGGGGAGAAAAGAGAGGTGAGCACCAGCAAAAATAGCATTGAAGTAATGAGTAAGAGATTCTCATTCAAAGAGTAGGGAAGCACATCGAAGAAACCTAAATGTCGTCTTCTTTTTGGTCAAGGCTATATCACTGAGCTATTGGAAGGTCAGACTCACTGTCAGGCTCTGAACCTTCTAGGGCATTTCATATGGACTACACAGTGTCTATTTCAGTGGCTAGGAACATTTTTAAGATAGCTATTAAAAGATAAAAATTACCAGGCAATAGGAATTTATTAGTAAACTTTAATCTTCCTAGAACCATTCTTTCAGCTTTTCCCTTTGAGGATTGACTTTGTCTAGAGGTTAGCAGCTTCTTCGTGGTGATGTCCTGTAGAAGGTCCCACACTTATACTCTCTTTTGTCAGAATCCAGAACAAAATAGAGCTGAAATGTCTAAGGTATAGTTATGGGTGGTAGCCTTCCAGTTAACAGTTATCTCCCCTGTAAGATCCATGTATCCAAATTCATATGACTCTCCAAATTGAAGCTCATTTAAATTCAATTGCAATTGGCCTAAAGTTGAAATGGAATATTCAAATGCCTAAAGTCTGGCATGTAATTTACTAAGAGTTTTACTATAACATATATTCAAGTATTGATCTAGGATTATGGTACAGATTGTGAGCTCTTTGGTTTCTAATGACATTATATTGTGTGGTTGCCTGTTGAGGGAGAAGGTGGCTAAGTGAGTCAATTCCTCTACTTTGTTTTCCAGATATGGTAATTTTCCCTTCCATTTGATTCATTCTATGGGTAAGGCTTTTCATTGAGCTTTCTATTTAACTTACTGTAAGTTATTTTAAGTTTTATTTCTATTTGGGATTTCTTCACATATTCTATCTTTATTAAATCTATATTCATATCTTGAATTGTATTCCTATTTCATTCAACTTTTGTGTTTTCCTAGTCTCTATTCTGGTATTTATTCATATCCTCCTTGAGTTCCCTGGACATATTTATAAAAACAATTTCTAATTCCTTTTCTTGTGAGTCATATCTAAGTTATTTTCATCTGGGTGCATTACTATCAGGGCACCAAATTTTGAAGGAAATGTGTTGTCTTGGGTTTTCATGCCATGAGTTTCGACAAGACCTGTGCATCTGGAGTTAGCTTATTTGTGCCTCTTGGCATGCATAATTGCTTTGACTTTGTTGAATGGGTCTTTGGCTCTCTATTTGCTGTTATCCCAACTTGGCAGATTTTGGGTCACGTTTGTGGTACATGAAGTTTAGTCTTGGGGCCATGCAGTGTTGATGTGCAAATGGAGTATCAGGGTGGTCCTGATCTAGCTATGGATAGCTACAGCTTCTAAGAAAAAACATCCATAGAGGTAGGAGGTTTTCATTGCAGATCCTCAGGAGTCTGGACTTGAGCAGGGGTTGGGGTCCTACCTTTGAGGAGTGAGAATAGATCTGTCCAATTTTTTTTTCTTTTTCTACAACTATTCCTTACACCTATGGGATAACAAAACACTTTTTATGTTCTCTTTAAAAATTTTTTCTTCACATGGTTTTGAGTACTTCTCATTCTGTATTTATTATTACTTTTCTTGACTCAATTTTTGTGAAAGGCTTTCCTTTAGTATACTCTGAAGTGTTTCTCTCAGCACTCAGAGAAGTTATAATTCCTGTTTTTCATGAAATTTCAGATCTCCTTTTTGGAAAAAAAACAAGGACATCTATTCTCTGTTTCTGTCATTTCTGCCTTTCTCTGACTCCCTCCCCTCTCTTCTTTCTATTTTAAATGTGAAGATTTTAATACTAATAGTAAGGCGATGCTATCCATAATTGGCTGTAGATTTTCTTTAGTGTATCCTGGACTCTTTAGCATTATAACCTTTGCTTGAAATGGCATTTTACATTTAATTAACACTTTTGTAATCTTGGAGACTTTCATGTGCTTGCTTGCACTTCCTTTCAAAGAACTCTGACCTATGTGAGAAACCAAATCTTATTTCAGATATGCCTAGTATTTTTTTTTAAAGATTTACTTATTTTATTTTTCTGGTGAAATCAGTGCTCCATTTCAATATAAAATATATTTGTATTTCCCACTAATTTTATTACTAAATGATATTTGCATATCTTACTGGAAATTGTCATTAATTACTAATTACTGTAGTTTTAAAGAAGAGAAAAATCTATCTGTTATTTTTCACGGAAAAATGCAAGCATATTTCAGTGTTATAGCAATTCTTATAATTGCTAGCTTTTGCACTCCAAAGCTGCTAATATGCTTTAATTAATACTTCTAATTTTCAGTCTTCCAATAGAGAAATGGTGAAATTTAGTTAGCTTTACCAAAACTATTTGAAAATTACTCATATTTCTTACATACCACTGTACATTTGCTTTGAAAGTTGGTATTCCAGAAAAATGTTTGACAGTTACTTTTTCAGTCTCTTATATCCTCCACATATCCTTTCTGTTCACCATTTATTTTGTTTACTTCCTTATTTTTTTAAAAAAATAAATGTTGGAATTTCATTTGAGCAGTTTTATTTCTACAAAATTTGTCAGAAATTTCTGACATTCTCCTAAATTTAACCCTTAGTTATCCTTACACTAGCAATTTGGTTTAGTTGGGTACATTTATTACAACTGATGACTCATTTATGAAATTGAGTTTATATTAGAGTTCTTTCTGTGGTTTTCAGACTCTGAGTTGTGACATAATTATAATTATATGTATGTATTATTGCAGCATGATAAAAAATAAAGGTTCTCATTGCTCCTAACAGTCCCCATTCCTTTGGTTACCATTGATGATTTTTATAATCTCTCTAACTTTGCCTTTTCCACATGGTCATATGCTTGTAGTTTTATGATTGTCTTTCAAAGCACCTTCTTTCACTTAGCAATAATCACACAAACTCCTTCATAAGCTTTGCAGCTTAGTAGTTCATTTCTTGTAATCACTAGATAGTACTCCAGTGTATGTATACGTCATATATTTTATCCATTTATCAGTTGAGTGATGTCTTGGTTGCTTCTTAGTCTTAACAATTATAAAAGAATATACTCTAAAATTTTCCTTCTTCTTTGTCAGTAGAATATAATTCATAGCTTCATTCAGAGCACTTCTTTAACATGATCACTTGATTAGCATCTACTGAAAGTTAGGCAAAACCTGGGACCACTGTGAACTTCTAATGAATTTCTCATAAAGTGCATTGATGTTACAGGTCAATATATTAACTACAGATACTGTCAAGATCAATAAAAATCTTCCTTGTGAATTTGTACTTCTAGTATGTAGGAAAGTAGTCTGTTGGTTTAAAGCTCTATTGTAACAATAAGTGGGCAACAGTAATCAAGACATAGAAAAAAGGAGAAGAAGACCTCTGTGCCGAAGGTAACTTGTGCAGATTCACATTTGACTGGAGTTTCCTAGAGTAAGACTCTCATGACAAGGACCTCACTGAAAATAACTCTAAAGCATGAGAATCTGAAAGTCTAGCAACCACTTTACAATAGCCTGTGGCATTTCCTTTAAAATATACATTTTTATTGTGTTCTAAAAACAAGTATTATGTAAGTTCTCATTGATTGGCATGAAAACAAAATATGTTGATCCCATAATTCATTGAAACTATTTAAAGGCCATGAATAATAACTAAAAAGAAAAACTGTGAAAACAAGAATATGTCTTCAGAGGAGGTA
>JAMJFZ010004240.1:3605000-3650000 GCA_026225945.1 Cricetomys ansorgei | reverse complement strand
AGATCCCTCTGTGTATCCCAGGCTGGCCTCAAGCTTGCTGTGAAGTTCATACTGTCCTTGAACTTGTACTTCTCCTGACAGGCACGTGCCGCCACTGCGTCTTCCTTTCCTCGGAAGGCTGAGTACTATTTCCGTGTGTGTGAGCACCACATTTCCTTCATCCGTTCTGTTGATGGACGCGGAGTAGCTTCCATTTTTAACTACTGTGAATAATTCTGTGTGAACATGGATGTGTAAACGTGTCTCTGAGGCCTGGCTTTCGCTTCTTCTGTCGGTGCACTCTGTAGTGAAGTCACCATCTTACACGGCAAAGCTCTGTGATTTTGAGGAGCTGCTCACTGTCTGCAGAGTTTCTATACAAAGGGAGAACAGTGTGCCAAGACCACTGTGCTCAGATCCCGCCTCGCTGTTGTTCTAGGAGCCACGTTCTCCCCCTGCTCCAATATGGAAGTGGTCCTGGAAGCACTAAAGGCTACGTTGTAGCCACATCAATCAACAAGCTCTCCTGGAGTCCGGTGGCCAGGGGAGGGACCTCAATCTTCTGTGGTCTCAGACACCATCTATCATTATGATAGCTTAGGTCACATTGTCATCTGATTTGTTCTCCCGGCAGAAGTCAGCCTCCGACACACACTTTTCTTTTTTACCTCTTCCTGTGTCTGAATTCCCTCACTTGGTTAATTAGCATGCCTGGCACTGCAGCTTAAGACTTTAATCAGCGTGGGGTGCTTTTAATTAATCGTGTGTCTCTGCACCTGGAGTGGTTTGTGTTCCAGGGTCAGGAGAGGAGCGGAGGTGGGGGTTGGAGAGGCAGCTCTGTTTGGTGACCAGAGTCGGTAGAGAATCCAGGTACCGGGGAGAGACAAGAATCAGAAGGAAAGGTGGCTGAGAAGCCATCTGGCTGCCTTGTGCAACATACTTTCAAGGTGTGAAAATGGGCCTAGGACTTTAGGGTATATATTTTGGAACCGAGATAAATGTCTATACTAGTTTCAGTTTGCAGAAGTGATTCTAAAAAGCTTCAGGAAAACTTCTTACCCATTCTAGAACTGTCCACACACAGAAAAGCAATGTTGTAGCTATGGCTAGAGAAGGCGAATTCACAGTGGCATCACTAGGCCATGCCAGAGAGCAGGTGGCCAGAGAGCAGGACTTCATTAGAGTCCCCGGTCCTATCCTTCCCCAGGGAGGTCCTGCAAAGGGGAAAGAGATGACATCAAGCCTTCAAATGATGGTGACTGTTTTCTTTGGTCTATTGGAATTCCCTTATGGACCTTAATTTTAGCGTCCATGCTTTAAAAGATGGAACATTTAGAACAACCTCACAAGCAAGTGGTTAAAAATGGCATGATACTTAATGGGAACGAGCTACAAAGAAGGTAAATAGCCCTGTTGTTGGCCTCTCAAAGAGAAAGCTCTAGAGAGCCAGACGATTGTCTTCAGTGTGTAAGCTCTTGAAAGTCCCCAATATCATAGCGAATTGTTCAAGTTTATCTGGAGAGCTGGGAGCAAAGCAGTAGCTAAGGCCTGGCTCTCAAATTGTTGGGGTGCTTGTGCCCTGTCCCATAGAGATGTATAGTTGAAATCAAAGAACAGCATGGAGCTGTCTCGGGAGCTAGGAAAGAGTCTGAATTAGTCCGGGAAGCTCAGGTAACTCCAGAGCTCCATCTGAAGAGTGAACAGTCGCAGAACCCCAAAGAATATGAATACCCTAGAATCATAGAGCATGCCTCAGAACCCCAAGACAAACCCTGAGGTCCTGAGGCATACCCTGTAACCTCAGAATACACCCCAGAAACCAAGCTAATATTCCGGAATCCTGCCCCAGCATCTTTGGGTATACTCCAGACCTGCAGAGCACATCCTAGAGCCCAGGGCTCACCCTGGAACCCCAGGGCACACTCTGGAATTCTAGGGCATATTCCATGCAAGACAGATTATCGAACATGTCAATAGGAGAAACTGGGAAGAATGTTAATTAAGTTTAGACCAAGAAAATGCTTTTGATTGAACAAGCCATGATATTTTTCCCTTAAGCCCATGCAAAATATGGAGTGCCAGACGGCAGCTGGAACCCATGAAAACATGATTACGTACTTACGGTTCCCAACCTTCACTGTCTATAGCTCTTTTTATTATTTTTCCCCCTCAGGGAGTCACATTTCGAAGGATTCTGTCTACTAAACAAACTGCATTTATTAAGTAATAATATATTTCCTATTTTAATACGGGATACATATGAGCGTGCATAAACACATAAAATAGCATCAATCCAATTTTCATTAGGCTTTTGGATATATTGAAAATAGCTTATGAATCTCATTCCTCCTCCTGATTTCTAGGAGTTGGGGTCCTCTGAGTGAGACACTATTATGCTATGTGTTTATGTGACCAGAAGGTATTTGCCTAAGGAGGGACAGAAAAAAATTAAATGGCACCAGAAATAGCTAAATTCCTAGCTGTCTAAAGAGCCAGTGGGGTGATTCATAAAAAACTGACCATCAAATGTAATTATAAAGACATTAAGGTCATGCAGGGAATTTCCTGGCCAATGATAGAAATTAAGATAAAATTCCAGGGGTCCAGAGAAGAGGGTCAGTGGGTACTGGTGCTTGCTACTGAGCCTGATGGCCTGAGTTCTATCCCTAGAACCCACATGGCAGAAGGAGAGAATGAATCCCTGTAAGTTGTTTTGTGACCTCTATATGAGTGCATGACAAATGTGTGTGTGTGTGCGCGCGCACGTGCATGTGCACATACACACACGAGACACAGACACACACACACTAAATAAATGTAAAAAATATAGGAAATTCCAAATGCAAAACCAAGGCATTGAGAACAAACCATGAAGGCCAAGGGCAAAGCTGCAAGATTGAGAGAAAGCAGCTACAAAAAGATAAAGGAAATGAGAAAATTAGGGGAAGGAAACCATGGTGGGTCTTGGAATTAATTATTAATTAATTCCAGAAGAGTGTGGAGACTAATTGAGCAGGCTCTGGTGCCAGTTTGCCTGCCGCACAGTTACAAGTGGTCCCTGCCGAGTGGACGTAATTGTACAGCACAGATGCTTTATGGGTCAGCTGGGGAAGCAGCCTCAGCACTCACTCGTGAGCAGGGACGGCTCAGCCAGTCAGCGTGTCCCATTTACTGTGCCGGTTCTGGTGACGACCATAGCAGTTGACCTGGCTCTAGCCAAAAGACTAGGCAAGAAGCCCTCCATTGAGACTTTTTTCTTTAAATAGATACATAAAATATCCCAAACAAAAAAAAAGAGAGAAAGATATTAAAAACAAACTTTTTGTAAAGAAGAAACTGGCAAAATAGGAAATAAAGACCAAGGCTATAAAAAGAAAATAAAAATTCCATTTGCTCGTGAGTGTCATCTTTAAATACCTCCTATGTAGCAGGTACTTGGGCGTCATGTAAGGTGACATCAAGGCTGCCTTGGAGAACAAAGAAATTCAAACACTGTTTAAGAGCGCACAGGAAATGGAGGCATTTGCGCTAAGTGGAAATGTCATGTGGAACATTTTATGTTAACAAGCTGCTGGAAGCGAATGTATAGTCTCGGGGTGGAGAGGAAGCCTCCGATCACGGGCAGGGCGTGGGCAGGGGGGATAGCAAGGCTGATGTTTGAAAGAACCACAGTGAAATCAATTTTTGGAGCAAGTTGATCAACAGTCTGAAGCAGAAGGCAGAAGACAGCCACAGGGTAGATCAGGCACCTTGTTAATAGCCGGTAGAGAGAAGGGTGCTGGGCTGGGGTAAGTACTCTCTGGAAAAATAAAAGTGCTGAGACCTAAGGGAAGAGGGTGAGGGAAAGTGGAACAAGATGGAGAAGGAATGAGCACTCGGGTTTATTACTTTGATAGGAAGCAAATATATAATGGATTGGATATTTGCAGAAATATTTGGGGTGCGGGTAATGAGGAAATTTAAATGTGTTCCTGTGTAAGTCTCTTTTATGATATTTTATATTAACTCAATG
Source organism: Cricetomys ansorgei (assembly GCA_026225945.1). Lineage (NCBI taxonomy): Eukaryota > Metazoa > Chordata > Mammalia > Rodentia > Nesomyidae > Cricetomys > Cricetomys ansorgei. Next base: position 3,646,009 of record JAMJFZ010004240.1, on the reverse strand, counting down.
TGGTCTGTGTTTCCAGATAAAACTTAGAACCTAGTAAACGGTTGTATCTTCAGGATGCTATGCAGCCACATAGCTCCAATAAGACCTCTCAAAGTCTCTGATTCTGGGGCTCTAAGCACCTCCATATTCCTCCAATGTCTTGGGTGATATGAGGATATTTAGAATGGCAATTTTAGCTGTGAACCATTGGATGCTCTGAAGATTCTTGACTGACTGATCTTCATTGTGCTGTTCTAGCTCACCAGAGTCCCCGTGGAGTCCTGTGAGCAGTATCAGAGCTGTGGCGAGTGTCTTGGTTCAGGGGACCCCCACTGTGGCTGGTGTGTGCTCCACAACACGTGAGTACCATCGGCCGCTCCCTCCTGCCTCTGCTTCCTTCCGGCGGCTCTCACCCGCTTCTCGGTCCTCCTGTTCCCTCTGCACTCTGTTCCTCCTCCTTCCTTTCTTGTACCTTCTGCAAGCTTCATCGCTCTCCTGTTCTTTCTGGGTTCACTTGTCCAATTCCCATAAGACATGTATGGCAATGGCCCACGGAATGATGCCAGGTCAGAATATGGCCGTCACCTTGGCAGGGATGTCCTGGAGGGCCACAGAAAGACAGACTCCCAGATTTGTGTGACTTCAGTTTGCTGGCTTTTTAGCAGAGCCCTCACCCCCACTCCGAGCAAATAACGTGGGATTTTTTTTTTTTCTTAAAATCCACCCAGGCCATTAAATTCTGTACTAGGCATGTGATGTCTAGCTAGTAACTCAGCATCCACAATGTACTTTATGATACGACCGTGGAATTTCCTGATACTTTTTGTGCTGCATACCTGTAGGTCGTCTATAAATGAACTTGGGCCCAAAGTTAAGGGGAAAGGGAGGCCAGGCCAACCCCTAGCAAATACCCTTGTGCTTCCTTCTTATTTTTGGCTCCATTTACTCTCTAGGAGAGGCAGGAGAGTAGTCATCTTAAAGTGGAGACAAACAGTAGCTTGATGGCCGAGGAGAAAGATGCAGACAATTAGCCAGGAAATAGGAGAGATCTGAAGATCATTTTTAAATTTTAATGAATTCTTATCTTATGTGTATCTATGCACTGTGTGCCTGCTTGTGCCCACAGAAGCCAGAGAAGGGTTCAGATCCCCCAGAACGAAAGTCACAGATGGTTGTGAGTGCTGGGAATTGAACCAGAGTCCTCTGGAAAAGCAGTCGGTGCTCCTACCCACTGGGCAATCTCTCCAGTCCCAAGATCCTTATTCTCCCTTCCTGGAATCGCCGCCACAGTCAGACCCCATTCCAGTGGGATTTGACCCTACTCCAGCTGTGGCTGATTCCTGTGGCCACCTAAAACCGGATATTCTCAGAGCTGGCTACACACATTATAAAATAAGAATCTGCTTTTCCCGTTACCAGTCTGAACTACTTGGGACCAATGACATTTATTGTAATTTTCAGTAATTTTGAACTGTAAGAAATTGGAGGTGAGAGCTTGTCTCTCTCCTCTTCCAGAGACAGGAAACACTCTGATTCTGACAGTTAAGAACTCCTTCCTAATTTCTCCTAAGACTCTCGAAGAGAACGGCCAACTTCCCTATTTCTGGGTGTCGGACATAATGAGGCCTTGAGTCCCTTCAGGGAAGGCCTGCAATCTGTTAGGTGTATTATAGCAAAAAGAAATTGAGAACCACTGAACCACACTGAAATATACACAGCTCAGACAGATTGGAAGCTGTGCTCAAGTGTACCTCAAGGTCATCTGGTAACAGTGCAGTGGAACCCAGGATCGGCCCCCACAGAGGAGGGCAGAGGGGTGCATTTAGAAGGCACACCAGTTCCTATTAAGCCAGAGAGCTCCCGATGCCACCTCGTAAGGAAGAAGGAGATAAATTTCTGTGTCCCACATAGTAAGATCTCTCAGAAAAGGGATGAACTGTGTTCTCAACCTAATGCTTTCCTTGGGGACTTTGAAAGCCCTTAGCTTCCTGTTTGATTGAGCATGCCTTAGTTGTTATGCACAGTGTGCGTGTCACTCCTCCCCAGGGCAGTCGTAAAAGCTGCTCCCCCAAAACCCTTCAGGACCAACACACAGGTTTCTGTGACCCTGTTAGTTTGTGTCATGCTGCTATCCCAGCCCCATATGGCACTGATCTCAGTGAGCATTCAGGACACTGGGGCATTAGGAAGGTGGCTGAGATGCCTCCCCACCCAGATCCACAGCTGAGTTACACAGATCTGAGAAGATACCTTTCGCTGTTTCTTTTATGACCCCAGTTTCCCCTTGTATGACATAATACCTGACTCCTATAGCAGAAAAAGGGGCAAACTAAAGTCAAAGGAGTGCCAAGGTCATTCATAGAGCAGGCCATCACATATGGAAGCCAGCAGCTCCAGCCTTTGCACACTGTACAGAAACAGTCACGGGCGTGACTGCTGTCTGACACAGAATTCAAATCCAAATCTCTCCAGCACCCCAGGCCCTCCTCTGTAGCCTGGAAAGTGGATGCATGGTTCGACTACCTCACTGGGTTATAGGAAAATTGACGAGGCTAGCCACTTGGGTCAGATGCTTGGTGTTACTGGTACATCAGGTAGGTAGACAGTGGTTGCAACCGCTCCCAGAAAGGGCGGAGAGCTCATGAGTGTCCTTCCTCTCAGGCTTTGGTTGACTCCAGGGATTTTCTGGACGCCCTTGAGTGGTGTGCCTGAGTCCCAGAGGGTGCCACAACGTCAAGCTGCCCTTGCTTAGCTAGCAGATACTCCTGCTTCTCCCCGTCACCTCCTTCAGCCCGCCACGGCACCTCAGGACAGGGGCTGTACAAGGGTTGCCTCGTCTGCCATCCAGAACTGAGCTGCTGCTTCTGGAGGCTCTCTTTGCCCGAAGAGTCAGTGAGAGCTGCTGTGTGGACATGACAGGGGAACTTGTAATGGCCGCTGAATCAGTGTAGTCTAGTTCTGCTGCCTTGTACACGCGTGAGGCTGTGAGTGCGGATGATTCTCCTTCTGTGTGGTATGACGTTCTACAAAGACCTGTGAACACTGAGTGAGTAAATCCCAAACCCCTGCCCCTAAGAGAAATAGAGGGTCAGGCTCCTGAGAACTTCTGCTCACACTTTTCATCAATGGATTGGTGAATAACCTGATTTGCTGGACATTTTATTAAGACATCTTCCTCAATACACATTGTTAATTCATTAACATTCAGCTCATGGCCAACCGAATTGTAACTTCGTACTGGGCTGAAGCTTCTGCGTTTCCTGCCAGCTTGTGCCTCTACAGCCAGCGCAATCCAGTACACACACCTCTGTGTCACACCACGGCCCTGCTTAGGAATTACTGGGCAGCGTATCCTTATAACTCTTAAGTCAAAAAAGGACAGAACTTGAAAGGTATGGCATTAAATAGGTCTCAAAGGACCCTCATTTATAATGTAACTACTGGAGCAAGAAGGCAGAATGTCACTGTTTCCTACCCTAACTGGGAACATGTGACCAGTCACTCCCCACTCCGCATACCCGTGAGCGACCTCAAAGGTACCATGAAGACAAGTTTGGGAGTCACCAACGATGTTAGCAATTAGCTGAATCTGAAATACAGAATTTGCAAATACTGAGGACTGGCCATAACACCGTATGGCAGAAATTGGCATCTACATTTGTAAGGAGGGGGAACTGTGGCTTCTCATGGTGCAGACTTGAGGATAAGATGGGGAGATATGGGCTGACGTGCGAGTCCAAGGACCTCTGCAGCACCCAGCGCTGTTCTCCGTAACTTCAGGCTCTTCGTGAATGAACGCACGGTCAGGACAGACAGACACACTGAAGCTGTGCTCCATTTGAAACACTTTAACATTTGCAAAGTCAGGTAGCCCAGGAAGACAGGACTCCCTCCCTCTAGGTGGTCCCCTCATCCTAGCCAGTGCCATGCTTGGGTCTTGGTTCACATCAAACTCAGCTGCTCCTGCCTGCACTGTCCTGCCCTTCTTTTTAGTGGGCACAGCACGGGCATGGTGGTTGGGAGAGGCAACAAAGGGACACGGACCAAGCAGGAGAAAGGAGCAGAACAGTCCGCGCAGGAGCCAGTCTACAGGTGTTGGTCCTGAGAGGCTCTGCTGAGGAAGGAACCAGCGTGGATGGTGTCCGTGTTTCCTAAAGTGCTATGCACACTTATGAGCTCACATATATAAACACACACATGCACACGCACACACACTGACACACGCGCGCACACACATGCACACACATTTCTGGACACAGTGCTGGGCTCAGGGATGCAAACTGACCCAGTTATATTGTCTCTCCCCTGAAGCTTCTTGGGGACCTGGCCTTTGATCCAGTGACAGCATACTAGAATCAGCACATTTGTCAGGCTTCGTGCTGGGTAAGACTCTGCCATGAGCCTGGCCCTTGATAATTGTCCCAGCAAGCTTTGTCTTCATGAAGTCCCTGACAAAGAATGAAAAAGGACCCTCCAAGTGCAAGGATTGTTTATAGCGAGATCTGTTTATAGTCATTTTTAACAACCTTTCCTATGGCCTTAGGGAGTAAGGTGGTGGTGTGTGTCTGTGTGTCTGTGTCTGTGTGTGTCTGTGTCTGTGTGTGTCTCTGTGTGTGTGTGTCTGTGTGTGTGTTTGTGTGTCTGTGTGTGTGTATGTATGTGTGTCTGTGTGTGTGTTTGTGTGCCTGTGTATGTGTGTGTGTATGTGTGTGCATATGTGTCTGTGTGTGTATGTATATGTGTGTTTGTATGTGTGTGTGTGTCTGTGTGTGTATGTGTTTGTGTGCCTGTGTGTGCCTGTGTGTGTATGTATATGTGTGTGTGTATATGTGTGTATACGTGTTTGTGTGCCTGTGTGTGCCTGTGTGTGTATGTATATGTGTATGTGTGTATGTATGTGTATGTGTTTGTGTGTCTGTGTGTGTATGTGTGTGTTGCGTCTGTGTGAGTGTGTGTGTGCATCTGTGTGTGTGTTAGACAGAGACCAACAAAAAGAGCAAGGGTGTGGGAGAGGGACATAGACTAAAAGCCATAGGGAGCCATGGAGAGCCAGGGAAGTGGGAAGCCTGGGGACAGAGCCTCTGCCAACAGGTGGCCCTTGTCACTGAAAGAGCTTATTGTACCAGGGAGGTCACAGGAGGGTTGTAGGCTAAATATGCAGCCATTAAAGCCTGTCTACTGTTCCTCCCTCTGGACTGGGGAATGTGGCAAAATGCATACCTGCCAGCCCAGGGGTAAGGAAAAGTGCCCCGCTGCCCTCTTCTGCAGCCCTGGGGGCCCTGCCTACAGGCCTGTCTTCCTAATGACAAGGACAGAAAACACAAAGCTGCCTATGTATTCAACTTGCGATTTTCAGCCTGAATTCCCAGGGCCTTCTTCTGCATCTGAGCCCACCTGTTCAGATTTGGGCAAAGTGGGGGAAATCCTCCAAGCCCGGTCCTGCTTTTGTCCCATCACAGCTGTCTCCTGTCCTGGGCCTGGAACACGCCCTCCAGTCTTGGCAGGTCCCCAGGCCCCTCCAATCTGCTCCTGCCTTGGCACCATTCCCAGGCAAAGAAGCTGATCTTAGTCTAGGCAGGTAATGGGATCTCACCGCCTGCGGCAGACCTAGCTCACTGATTGGCTGGCTGGTGCTGTCCTTCCTGGGAAGAGTCATGAGCATTGCTTACAGGGAGGTCATGTGAGCAGGATTCCACGGGGTGAGATTGAGTGCAGACTCACACTCTCACATCTCGGCCTGCGGGTCCTACTGATTGCCTCTGTTAGGGGAAGCCCCACTGCACCCCAAGTGTGTGGCACAGGGGTTCAGTTCTTCCTACCTGTAGAACCATAGCCCCACAGGGGGATGGGGTAGAGGACAGAGCCTGCTGCCCAAGGTGGAGGGAGAGTAAAATCTAAGAAGCTGTGGATGGACATTTCTGAAGGTCTGAACCATGGAGAGAAGAGTTGGCTAATAGCCATGCTGTGAAAGATGTAGGGTGGCGTGTGTGGGAAGGCCCTTCTGTGGCCTGGGACCCAGGAGATGTCGCTCTCAGCTGCAGCTGTGATGACTGTGACCTTGTCGATAGGGCTGGGGATGGGCCCCGGGGCCTCCTTCCTAGAAGCCCTTATTGGAAGGGATAGGAGTGAATGTCTGGACCGCCCATTATCAGAAAACCCTCCTTCCTTTCCTAGGGCAGCTTCACCACCAACCATGCATGGAGGCTGCCTGCCCGCAGGCCACCCAGGAAAGTGGGGAGTAGTCTGTCCCCTAAGTGGCACCCTTGGTCATCCTTTTAACAGTTTGACTCTGAGATGTGAGTCATTCCTTCCATGTCAGCGCATCCCCGTGCCTTGTTTGGTTTGATTTCTTACTCTACTTCCTTAACCCTTACATGTGTCTAGGTCTCTCCATGGACAGTTGGCTCAAGGCTCGCAGAGTCATAAGGACTTGTAGGGTCTGCTTCTGCAAGCATATATGTTCTGCTTGACTATTTACCGAGGGTTATTGTATCCGTCTCTGGTCCAGAGGGAAGTCTCAATTCTAGTATAATCAGCCCCCTTCCCTACGGCTCACAAGCTACAAAGTGACCTAGGGAAACTTGCTTTCCTGTCTTAACCTCTGACTCCTTCCCAGCCCTGGTGTGTGTGTGTGTGTGTGTGTGTGTGTGTGTGTGTGTGTGCGCACATGTGTGCAAAGTATAAGAGATGCTTCACAATGAAAGGATAGCAAGTCAAATACCACCTCCGCATACAAGTTAGAGAGAGGCTGGGGAGCTGGCTCAGTCTATAAACTTCTTGCCGCACAAGCTTGAGGACCTGACCTTAGAAACCTCACATAAAAGGCCAGGTATGGTGATATATTCCTGTAATCCCAGTGTTGGGAAGATAAAAATCCCTGGGGCTCACTGGCCAGCCAACCTAGCTGAGTCGGTGACTTTCTCGTTCAGTGAGAGTCCTTGTCTCAAAACATAAGGGAGGGTAGCAATCAAGGGAGACACCTGTTGTCCACCTTGCCTTCATGTTTATATGTGTGTCTATGTATACGTGCATACATAAGCATATAGCACTCACATACAGCCTTATGGTAAGCTCACCAGTCTAATGTCTTGGCTCCCTGGGGACATCCCAGAGCCAAGATGCTTTTAGGGCTAAAATTTACACACACACACACACACACACACACACACACACACACATACACACACACACACACACACACAGAGGTGTGAGGGAGGGAGGGAGGGAGGGAAGAAGGGAGGGAGAGAGAGAGAGAACAAGAAGCCATACTGGTGCCTACACAGAGCAGAACAGCCCAGATTGCACAGAGCAAAGTGCTTCCCTGTATCAAGCCTGTTGCACCTTATGATGTCATCGGCCATGAAAACGCCAGCATGTTGGATAAAGATGAACCTGATCAGAACCAATCCTCTCAATTCTCATCATTGTTGCAAAGTGTCTCAAGTGAAAGGCGGGCTCTTCCTCATTATAGACTGTGTTAGAAACAGACCAACTGGGATGTCCGCCTTCTCCTGCTCTTCATCCTCCCCTCCCCCTTCTGCTGCCAACCCCAGCCTGCCACCTACCTGTTCTTTCATGTTTGCTTGGTCCTGTTACTTTGTGCCTGTGACGGCACAGCGTGTCATGACAGGAACGTGTGGTGGAGAAGCCTCTTCACCTCCTGGTAACTGGAAAGCAGAGAGACATAAGAGAGACCCCGTCCCTGTTCTCTTCAGGGTCTTCTCCCAAAGACTTAGCTTCATTCTACTAGGCCATACCCTGGTACCATCCTACCACTTCCTGATAGGGCGTTTACCATAGGCTGGTAAACAAGGCTTTAACACATGGGCCCTTGAAGGCATTGAAGACCCAAACTGTAGCTCAGGCCATCTGGAAGACCTCCGGTCCTCCCCTTCCTCTTCCTCCCTCCTCCACCTCCCCTTCCTCCTCCTCCTCCTCCTCCTCCTCCTCCCCCTCCTCCTCCCCCTCCTCCTCCCCCTCCCCGTCCTCCTCCTCCTCCTCCTCCTCCTCCTTTTCTTCTTCTTCTCCTTCTCCGTCTCCTCCTTCTTCTTGGTTTTCCTTATAATCTAAATACAGAGTCCCTAAATGACTCAGTTGAAGCAAAGTTCAAAGACAACACAGGCTTTGTTTACCAACTGAGGACTGGAGATCATCTAATGGAGAAAACAAAACAAGTTCTGATTTCTTGGCCCATCGGGTCTGGGGAGGATCTGGGGAGGCAGACTAGCTGAGATCCCTCTGAGGGAGGCTTACCTGAGCCAGCCCATCAGAAAGCCTGCTTTCTATGCTGAAATCTCTTTGCTTGGCCAGCAGCACTGGGAGTTAATATTTCTCTGTGTGTGTTTAGGAATTAATTTCTACTAAACTTAATCGCCCCTCTCTCTTCCCTCCCGCTTACCCCTTCCTTCTCCATTCCTTTCCCTTCTAATTTTCCACTTGGCTGGGAATTCTCCAGCAGTGAAAGTTCAGGCTTAGGGGAGGGCGGAGGTAACTGCTTCATTAGAGAGGATAATCTCATTGGAGCCACTGGCTTGAATAATAACCCCTTGCAGGGCCCCAGGGCCTTTCTCCCTAGAGCTGTTAGAACCTCTGGTCTAGGGCTGTAGGGCCCAGTGCACAGGAAGTGAAATGAGAAAGGGAGGAAAGACAGCTCAGTAAGGAAGATCTTAACTTGGAGGCTGAGAAGGTGGGTCTCCTTGGGGCCTGCTGGTCACCTGCACATCTGTTTTGGGGGACAGGTGACAATGGGGTGACAGAGACAAATGCCTGAAAACTCAATCTCAGCACGTATCTTATGAATCTACATAAGCACCAATTCCCCTACTTGGGAAATGAATGAGGGGAGTCTCTGCTGCCTCTCCTGCAGAGTAGAGAGCCCGCTTCCCAAGCACCGGGACCCTTGTTAGGACGCAAGCAGGAGCTCTAGGGCCGGAAAGGGACTGCTTCCACCTGTCCTGACTCTGGCTGGAGCCACTAGAAAACCACAGTCCTCAAAGAGCAAAAGGCTATTGTCTTGACAGACTCCATAAGACATCAGAAGCCAGGTCCTTCCCTGCCATTAGCCCATCACGTTTAAGGTCGAGATTGTCTGCATTTTGGACATTTGCAGCCTCCACCCTCCTGAACCATGCAGGGTAGTAGAAATGTCAACTCACCCCTGGTTCTGACCTTAAATCTCACTTTCCACCGAGATAGGGCTGAGTTCTCAATACGCTTTGGCGGCTATTAAGAAAACAAGGCTACAACCCGTTGCTGGCTTTCACTCTCCGTTGTTCCTGGCCTCTGAGCCTCCCTCCACCTTCTGCCTTTGATGAGCCAGGCTGCAGCAGCTGGAGTCTGGAGTGGAATGAGGGAGTTAGGGAAGAGATGGGGTAACAACACCACAGACACTGGTTGACAACTTCAGGCTGTGCACAATTCTAACCACTTAGCACACACTGTCTCACTCAATCCCCAGGAAGCCCTAGCTGTTTGATACCATTTTGTTCCCATTTAATAGAAGAAAAGTCTGAGGCACCAAGAGGCTAAGCATTTGGCCTTGGTGTTTAAAGCTGTAAACCATACATAGTTTTCCTATATTGGAACTCTCTAGAACTATGGAAGATTCAGCCCTACGAATCTGGGAAGGAGCAAACAATGCAGGTCAGACTTGTCCCTACCAGATTCCTGTGTCTCCCTTGGCCTGGGAGAGAGACAGAGACCATCTGTTCTGTTCAGTGACTTCCGGAGATGTTTGTCCAGGAAGCAACTTCACCACACACACATATACAGTCTCAGTCTCTCCCTCCCTCTCTCTCTCTCTCTCTCTCTCTCTCTTTCCATAATTTAATCAAAGACACTTTTTTCAGACCTACTGATTGCTGTTGCAAACTGGAACTTCAAAGTTGGGGAGTCAGTGAATAATTGAAACCGTACCAGTTCTTTGGGTCTGCCGTTAATGGGCGTAATAACACTATTAATAGCGATGTCAATGCAGGCACTCTGGAAAAGTCCATAACATTAGCCTAATGGCTGAAGGTAATGGAGTCCTTGCCGAGGAGCTGGCCTAGTAAATTAACTTCCAAGACTTAGAGGCAGACACTCTTGTTGCCAGCGGTTTGCTCGAGCAGCCAGAGAACACTGTGGGCCACCAGACTCACTCCTGACCTTTCCCTCTTGGCCTGGGGCCTCTTGAATTCATGCCAGGGAATTAGGTTTGTCCAGCAAGTACTGATGATAGTCAGGCCCTTTCTGGAAAGCCTTGGTAGAACGGTGGAGAGAAAATGTTTAAAGAGCCTTAAGGATGTAAGAGAAACATTAAGAGGACAAGAAACGTGGGTTTAGTGTGCAAGGGGTTTGTTCCTCACTTCTTAGTCTGGAAGTTTCCAGAAGCTTAGCACAGTTGAGGAGCAGAGGCTCCGAGTTTGCCCGGGTTTGATTTGGACTTGGATTGGCTGTGATCCGGATGGAGACCACCCATCCTCTTCTACGGTTGTCTGACCTCTGAGATGAGTTGGTCACGGGAAACCTAAATGACATAAAATGTAAGCCCTATAGCAGTGTGTAGCCCTAGAGTAATGTACAGTAGTCATGCATAGCCTTACAGTAAACACGCAGTAATGGCGGCCATGATTGTATTATGCAGGTAGGTCAACTCGTGTCACCCATCCAGCTTACCGTAAGGTCCTCCTCTGTCTTACTCTCCCTCTCTTCGCCCTCTTCCTTCCAGGGCAGCTCTGGGCTACACCCTTAGCGCTTTCCCCTGTGTTGGCTAAGCTCGAACCTCCAGCTCTCCCCTCTGAGGTCGTCCTTCCACTGTCGTGATTGATGTGTCTTCTTTCGCTCTGACTGGGAGGACCACGGCTCTCCTCCCAGACTAAGCCACCCAGGGTACCGTGGCACCTCCTCTCCCTTCTTACCCCACCCCATGCCTGCCTGCCTTTCCAGAAGGAAGTTCTCCTCCCATGTCCCCTTCCCTTGTTTCTCCACATCCCTTGCTATTGTTTCCTTCCATCGCTTTGCCCAGACCCCACCCCCACAGCTCCTGACATTACCCTTTCCACATCAGGCGTGCAGGAGCTATTTCCCTGCAGTCCCGATTCACCGAGCTTGGCCCTCTGCAGCACCTCACCTACCTGTCTACACAATAAGATCCATATTCCAGAAAGTCCAAATCCTGGCTGCCGGGCACAGCCCCATATTTGTAGGTTTATCTGACTTGGGTTAAATACTACTTCCTGAGCCTCAGATACCTTCATGCAGTGAACTTGGGGATGTGTACAACTGGGCACAGACCCTGTTTTATGTGTACCTTTCTCAAGCCCTCATCAGTGAATACTCTAAGAGCCATAGCCACACTAGATGTGGTACACCCAGGACACAGTTCATTTTGTACATCACAGGGCATGAAACAGTGATAGAATCCTTATGTAGCAGTTCCCCAGTGCCACGGAGCTGGAGATCTGATGCTGTTAGCTACTATCCTCTGTTCTTTGATCCCTCTGCTCTGTCTCCTGCCTACATGCATTCATCTCCATTGCTAGAATGTATGCAGGGGATTCCAAAAGAAATCAGAAAGTATTTCTTCTCTTGAGAAGCTCCCACTTGGTAGGGGATAGCTACGTATAGCTCAATAATCATCATAAAACATAAGAAGTTCTAGACTGTGGGAAACTCCAGGATGCTATGGGGGAAATAAGGAGAAAATTTATTTCTGTTTAGGGTCAAGGCAGAGAAATTGCCAGTACAAAAGAGCTAAACTAGTCTGTATATCTGAATGGAACTGGACAGGTAAAAAGCACAGAAACTCAGACACAACTGGCTATACAAAGACTATATATATATATATATATATATATATATATATATATATATATATATATTGCACACTATACACACATATGGGAAGAAGTGAGGTTTGCTAAAAGGGGGTGGAGGGCGTCAGGATGAATGGAAAGAAAACCAGACAAGACTGTGTGGATCTTCATGTGACTTTTAAGTGAGTGAGAGGAATTCAACATGACTCTCAAGTTTTGGGGGTATTTTCAGGGATGGCTACCTTTTCCAAAGCCAAGCATGGTAGAAGAGGGCCAACCTTGAAGAAGGAAGCAAAATGAAGACATTAGATTTAGACAGGCTCTGAGAGCTTCTAGAAATGCCAGCCCCTTTCTGGACTTGGTCACCCTTGTGTGTCCTTCCCAGGTGCACCCGGAAGGAGCAGTGTGAGCGCTCCAGGGAACCCCGGCGGTTCGCCTCAGAGATGAAGCAATGCGTCCGGCTGACAGTCCATCCCAACAATATCTCCGTCTCTCAGTACAACGTGCTGGTAAGGATGGGAAGCATCTCCCCAGCAAAGAACACCAAGACCCCTCAGAAGCAGCTCAACATCAGGGTCGGGGGTGGGGACCCAAAAAAGGGGGCTTGGGTAAGAGTATTGAAGAATAGGTTCCACTCATAAGGACAAGGAAATGACCATACCAACAGTGATCAAGAAATACAAATTAAGGCTACACCGAGATTCCATCTCACTCCAGTCAGAATGGCAGTCATTAAGAAAACAAATAAAAACAAGTGCTAGTAGAAATTTAAACTAATCTAGGCACTATGGAAGTGGTTCTCAACCTGTGGGTCAAGGTCCCTATGGGTATCAAATGACCTTTTCACAGAGGTCACCTAAGACCATCTGCATATCAAATATTTACATCACAATTCATAATGGTAGCAAAATTACAGCTATGAAGTAGCAACGAAAATAATTTTATGTTTGGGGTCACCACAACATGAGGAACTGTATCAAGGGTCACAGCCTTAGGAAGGTTGAGAACCACTACACTATGGAAATCAACACAGAGGTTCCTCAAAAAGCTAAAAGCAGACCCTCCATATGACCCAGAAATGATCTCCTCTCCTGGCAATGAGATCCTTGAACACTGGTGGGTTTGCATGACTATTCATAATGGCTAAGTTGTGAAACCAACGTGAGGTTTGTCAACCAAGGGATGAATAAAGAACCAAGGTTTATATACACAATGAAGTTTTTTTGAGTCATAAAGAACAAATCCGTGTCATTTGCATAAAAACAGATGCAACAAGATCATATTATTAAATGAGTTTAAAGCCGTCTTAGACAACATTTCTCATTTGCGGGTCCTAGATTTTATAGAGAGACATGAAATCATATATTTACCTATGACGCAGAAGTGGAAGCTATAGAAAGGAGGGAAGTGGGGCTAACAGCAGAGGGAGGGGTGGAAAAGAGGAGGGTGGTAGAGCATGGGGAGGTATGAGCAAAATACATTATATATGTGCAGGAAAATTACATTATATGACCAAGCATTATAAAAGAAGTAATATTTTATTATAACCCAAATATGCAATGAGTATTCCCAAGTAACCATTAGCCAGTCTGAGATTAACTGATGTCTAAATGAGCATGGAATGATGGAATAAATCCACGTAGCAGTGAGTGTTGGGAATGATCTCTGTATAATGGGGAGCAATGTAGGTGCGTCGGGAGAATGGGATACAGACCCCGGGTTCTATCACTGGGCACATGGTAGTTACTGCTCTCACTTTACCAAATGGAAGAGGTGGCCCATCAGCCATCAGCCAACCTGGTCCTGCTCAGAGTTCTTCTAGCACACAGACCCCCTAAGCATTCCCACTTCCTGGGACCAAATCCATTCAGATCCTAGTGGGTCTTCCGTCTCTGTCTCTACCTCCAACTGCCTCTCTAAACCACTCTTGTAACAAACTGGTCTATGTTAATAATTCTTCTCCTCTGTCTGTCTCTTTCTCTTCCCCCTGCCTTTCTTCCCTCCTTTCCCCTCCCCTGCTCATTCCCTCTGCCTTGCTGGGCTGTTCACAGCTGGTCCTAGAGACATACAATGTCCCGGAGCTGTCAGCAGGTGTCAACTGCACCTTTGAGGATCTGTCAGAGATGGATGGGCTGGTAATAGGCAATCAGATCCAATGCTACTCCCCTGCAGCCAAGGAGGTGCCCCGGATCATCACAGAAAATGGTGAGCAAGTAGTCCCGGGAGGCAAAGTTGGGTGGCAGACTCTTCATTGTGCCTGGGTAGCAGAACTAATGACAGATGTGGGGGACTGAGGGAGCCCCAGGGCAGGGATACGTCAGAGGGAGCAAGCTAACGGTTAAAAAGGGCAGAGATGAGATTTTTTTCTCTTTTGTCCTTGGAAATTGACTGGTGCAGCACTTCTCTCTCGGCCCTCTGTCTCAGCCCTAGCTTAGCAACCAAACTTCTACCTTATCCTAGGTGTGGAGAAGCCACAGAGAAGATAGGTAGATGCCAGCAAGGACAGCAATGGTGTATATAGGTGTATGTAGCTCGATTTAGCTGGTCTAGAGGATAGTGGAAGAGGAAAACTAGCTGGGAGCAAGGATATGATGGAGCAGGTCCAGTGGCTCCATAACCCTTGCTCACACTCACAGGACTGGGTTTCTGACTCTAGAGTACTCTAGAGTGAATACTGTCTCCCCGCCCTCCCACACATGGCTGCCTGTTGCTTAGACCCAACTGTACCAGGGAAGAGATGAGTGGACACAGGCTGGTAAGGGACAGGCTTGCCTAGGCAAATTGATTCCATGCTGTAACACCCCCCCCCTCAATTTGAGCTTGTCACATTTATTCAGAGCTGATTGATTAATGAGGCTCTTGGGGAAGGCAGAGAACAAGGCTGGAAGTGGGGTCCAGGGTCAGGGCTGTGAATTAAACATGGGCTCCAATGCCTCCTTGGCGCCAGCTGAGGAGTCTAGCATCTTTCAGCCCTACGGAGCCAGGTCTCACACAGGAGTTAGTATCGGGACTGCGTTTCTCTGAACCGAGATGAGGTGAGCCTGGATGCGCACACATTTATACACATATACAACGCCGCTTGTGCGGCTCGCAACAGCCTCCCTGGGACACTACATTTTTTTCCTCCTTAGATACTCATCACCGTTTATGGTTCTGTGCGGGTATGCGGGTGTGTGTGTGTGTGTGTGTGGTGATAAGTGACTGGGGAGTTCTAGTGTCATAACAGAGAAAGGAGGTAAAACATAATTTGTTTTGCTTGTGTGTGCGCTGGGGGATTATCTTGGAATTGAACTTGCTGACTCAGGGGCATTTGAAACCTGATGGAGTCCCAGAAGAACAGGCTCTCTTTCCCAGAGTGCATTATTGCTGATGGGACTTTGGCTTGGGTTTTGAACTTCCTCTGGCCCCCATTGATGGGCTCTGCCTTATAGGAGACCACCATGTTGTCCAGCTGCAACTCAAGTCCAAGGAGACCGGCATGACCTTCGCCAGTACCAGCTTCGTCTTCTACAACTGCAGTGTCCACAACTCGTAAGTGCCCTGACTTCACTCAGCTTTCTGTTCCTTGGGTCAAGGTTCATGAAAAGATCAGAAGACTCCGCTACGATTTCAAGAAATCATTGTTTGAAGGCTTCCAAAGAGTCCTCCTCAGTGCTGGAAGATGGGCTCTCTCCTGTACCAATAGAGTGAATGGAAGAGTCTAGAAAGAGACAAAATGGAGAGCCCATGCTGTGAGCCCTAGGCCACGCATTATCTCTGACACAAATCTCCTAGCCTCGTTCCCTTCCCACCATCTACTAGGCATGATGTAGCTCACTTGAAGGTCAGCAGTTCACACCTACACAGAGGAGGGACCCCAGAAGGGAGGGAAGCCTATACGTGTATCCAGGGGAAGTCAGGTGGTCTAGCGAGTCAGCTAAAAGACCCTATCAGCTGGCTAAATGACCCTAAGGCTGAGAAGTAGAAAAGGAATGACCGGGGGCTGAGGCCACTCTGGAGATACAGAAGCCTGGCTCTGCTTTGTTCGACTTGGACACCTCCCACCCCCCTCTAAATAGCAATCATGGACAGCAGACTAACTAGAGGACTTAGTGGTCCTGTGCTCTAGTGTCCTCTATAAAGGGGTCTGGGGTTCTGGTGACTGGGATAGAAGAGTTGGCAGAAGCCACCTAAGGGAGGAAAGTCTACTCTGGCTCATGATTCACACCGCACAGCCCATTGTGGTAGGGAAGTCATGGTGGCTGGGGGGGTTTGGCTGCAGCACTGAGAGCTTCTAGAATGGCTCCTCACATCTTGGCAGAGCAGGAAGCAGAGCAATCAGCCCAGAACCAGAAACAGGCATAACCTTCAAGGCCTGACCCCAGTGACCCCTACTGCAACCTAAGTCACAGTCTCCAAGTCCTACAAGTTTTCCAAACAGTACCACCACCAGAGACAAAGAGTTAAGCAAAGGAGCCTGTCCTCACATCCCATATTCAACAGCTACGTGACGCCCAGGAGCACTGTCCTATCAGAGCAGTCCTTGGTGGGGACCCTGCTGCAGACCCGACTCGCCCCCGGGATGGCTATCCATCGCAGGGCGCCAGTCAGGACCCCGTGTGGCTCACTGACTAGGTACCACTCGGGCTTTGTTACGATTGTATCATTATTTCCTCTCTGAAGTGAAGAGATTGAACCAGATTGTAGATACACAGTATTTTTTAACTTTTTTTTTTAACCACGGAAACTGGAATTAGGTATGAAAGCCCAAAATGCAAAACAGATGAAGGAAGGAGCTATCTGTTGGGGGAGTTATAAGGCCAGGAGCCCCTTGTCTAAGAGCCGTATGGGACTCTACACAGTCTCCCAAGGAGCTCCGCGGGACCTTAAGGGTTCCGTAGAAGAGAGTTTGGAAAGCACATGGCCTGACCCCCAGCATTTCTGCTTGCCTTAGCATGCTGTTCTCAATTCCTCTCTTCATAGGGTAGGTATCTAACATGACATTTGGGGGTCCCATGTGGGGCATCTATGAGATGAGAGCACAGCTCACTTAGGGGCCTCAAGGAAAGAAGCATCGCTTCTGCCCAGCCGGAACCCAGCTGCTTCAACGTCAAGATCCTCTCCTTCCCACCCTGGAGGCGCCCAGGACCTCACCTCTTGGTGGCATATTCTCTTCCTCCTCCTTGCTCCCTAGAAAAGCAAAGTAGATAATGAAGTCAGGTGTGACCCTTCCATCCCACCCATAGTTGCTCTTCAGTTAGGGGAACCACAGATTAATATGGCTCCAACACCCAGGTCCTGGCCTCCACTGGAACCAACACCTGCCCGATTATTTGGTCATGGTTTGCAGCCTGTGGCCTCACGAGAGAACTTGACGTTTAATAACGACACAGAACAAAAAGGCTGGGCGTGTCCTAGCACAGAGACTTACAGAACAGGGGCGCAAAGGGGCCGACTCCCCACAGAGACTTACAGAACAGGGGCGCAAAGGGGCCAACTCCCCTTTGGCCAAAGGTGGGTCAAGTGGAAGAAAACAGTAAGGTTCTACAGATAGCAATTCAAAGAATCAATGACACAAAGAGCTGGTTCTTTGAGAAAATCAACAAGATAGACAGAGCCTTAGCCAAACCGATTAAAAGACACAGAGTGAGTATCCAAGTCAACAAAGTCAGGAAGAAAAAGGGGACACAACTACAGACACCGAGGAAATCCGAAGAATCGTTAGGTCATTCTTTAAAAACCTATACTCCACAAAATTGGGGAATCTAAATAAATGGACAGTTTTCCAGGTAGATACCACCTACCAACATTAAGCCATGCTGAATTCGTAAACAACAAAAGGCTCTTGCAAAGTTGTCTGTTTCCTGGAGGTAAAGAATGGAGCTGGCCTCTGCGCAGGGACACAGACTGTGAACACTACAGCCTCAGTAGCCTCTGCTGTCACCAGAGCATTGATGTAGGTCCTTAACAGTGAGACTCAGAGGCGATTTGAATTAAAAGCTGATTTGCGGTTTGTGTTGGTTCTTATAGACGCTGCTCCTTATTGCTCTCTTATTTAGCAAAGGACCGTGTTAACCTATAGAGGTAGAGGGAAATGTACCAGGCCTCGGAGGACCAGGGTTCCAGCTCTGAGTGAGGAGTTCATTCCTTGACACTTGAAAAAGAGAAGGCTGGTTTTGTATGAGACCTTCCTTTGCTTATCGGTCCAGGGTCATCTCCCTTAATAGCAGAACGTTCTGCTAGGTCCTAAAGCTTAGGCTGAGGTTCTAAGATGTATGCTTCTTCTCTGTGCCCAGATGTCTGTCCTGCGTGGAGAGCCCGTATCGCTGCCACTGGTGTAAATACCGGCATGTCTGCACCCATGACCCCAACACATGCTCCTTCCAGGAGGGCCGGGTGAAGCTGTCTGAGGTAGGTTCGCACAGTGGGATGGTGAAAGGCCTGTAAGCACAGAACACACTGCAGCCTTCTCTTGAGGAGAAGACCTGAGAGAAGGTCCCTGGGTTCTCTGCCTTCCTCCCTAACCTGGCTACATGAAAGCAGTGGATGAGTTCAGCTCTACACTGGCGTCACGGGTTTCTGGCTCAGCTCAGGAGGTGCAGGTACAAATGAGTCTCCTGTGTGTGAATTGTGGCTTCTCTCTAATAAAATTGCATGGATGTGAGGGGAACAGGAGAGGCCTGAGTCAGACAGGCAGTGGGCCCACATTGGCATGAAAAGCTGCCAAAAGACCGACAGTCTCACCTATGCGGCTGGATCTGTCTTGGAGGGCAGAGCGATCGATTCCCTTGAGGGTAGGAGTCAAGGCTCCGGAAACACGCATCTGAAATCTGCGAGGAATGTGACGGAAGTCAGACAAAGTGGCTTTCAGGGTCTCTCCTGCTCTCAGAATAGTGAGCCTGGCCAAGGCTTGGGCAACACAAGGCCCGAGATTGATGCAAAAGCAACGGGCTTCGTGTGGGGTTGCTAATGCCTCTCACCATCCCTCACCCTGGAGGAGGCTTGAAATTCCTCTCTCTCTCTTGCTTGTTTGCTTTCCCATTCCTCTTGTGCAAAGTTGTATCTGATGCTTAGAAAGAAATACTAAAGCAGCTGCCAAGTTTCCCAGAACAATGGTGGGATGTCTGTGGGAAATGGTGCTTTCAAGTACAAGGCACCCCATCCTGGCTTTGTCGGATGCATGGCCTCTCCACAGATTTGAAGCCAGGACTCCTGAGAAAGGAGCAGGCTTTGAAGAACATGACTAATTACAAGGGCACAGAGACAGATCCAGCTATGGCCTTGTCCTTCAGTTCTTTCCAGTTTCCATAAGCTGTGTGTGGAAACCCGGCGGGACGCTGTATGAGACTCCAGGGTGACTCGGGATCTTCCATGCCTCCCTATCACAACATCGCATGGACCGAAGCAGGTTCTACTTTTTCTTGGATTTTTGCTTACGTTAAGAGAAAGAAGTTCTAAGAGTTCGCTTCTGGTCTAGCCGCACCCTGGGGCCATTTTGAAGTGAGCGAAGAGGAAAAGGCTAAGTTGCTTGCCTCATCTGGTTGTGGGAACATCTTCCTTGTGGACGCACCAAATGGGAACCAAATAAATAACCAAAAGTAGTGGACCATTGACTAGGTCTAGCTATCTGGGTCCAGTGAGAGGAGGTCATTGCCTTCAGAACTCAAAACAGAACCCCTGCCTGCTAGTGTAAATGCAGCATTTTTTAATGCCATTAGCTTTTGGGTGCTTTTTTTTTCTGGACATAAATTATAGTAGGAATAAAGGATATGAAGGGAAAAGTATGCGTCGGAAAGAGGGTTTGGTCGAAGTCTTTGACAAGGATGTTTTTTTCCCTGACGTGAGAAAAGGTATTCACAGGCTAGTCACCTAAACTTCCGCTACTGTGTTGATCAGCTTTCTGATATTATTGCAAATTCTTGAGGGAAATCAACTTAAAAAGGGGAAAGGTTGGGGCAAAAAGGTTTTAAAAGCTGAAGGATCAGGGAGTTTGCCGTGAGACTTTCTCCTAGTAATGTCAGAAGCTACACCCATAAAATCTCATCAACATGAATGTCTAAGCATGAGAGGAACAGGGACAACATCAGACAAGCCAAAGTGGATGGCGTAAGCCTAGAGTCCACAGCCCTACACAAAGAACTACAGGGAATCAAGGTGTATTGAGAGTGGCAGAAATAGTCTTCCCCAGAGAAGAGCATACCAAGTGGTTATCAACACCCAAAGGCCAACCCTGAAAGCATACGTATGAGTCACAAATTCAGAGTGAGCAGGTTATAGTTAATGATGAGTATGTAATTCTTGAAAAAGGAAGGCATGAATTTGAAAGAGAACAAGAAAGGGGTTTATTTGGGGACTTGGAGGAAAAGGAAGGGAGAAATGATATAATGATATTAATATCTCAAAAAAGAAAAGAAAAAATGGGGGCAAGAAGGAGAATAGATCTAGTTTGGCCCCAGTTTTAGAGTTTTTAATCCATCGTTGGAAGGACCTGTTCCTCCCAGACCTGCTGGGAGGCAGTTGGCCTCACATTGACTGAAGGCTGAAAGAGAGAAGAAACAGGTCAAGGCCCGCAGTTCCCTTCAAGGACACACTCCCAATGACCTAAGACTTCCCAGTAAAGCCCTGTGCTTAAGTTTCCCACCTCTGGCTCCCAATAGCAGCGTGCTAGGAAATAAGCCTAAAAATCATGGGCTTTAGTGGGTCTTTCCAGCCCCAACTACAGCAGCTGTGATGTAACCGCTACCCTGCAGTGTCCTGGAGCTTTCCCATGATCTTCAGATCCACATTTACAGAGCCATGACATGACGCTACTGGGCTACACAACCTCTGGGTTTCTGTAATCACACGTAAGTGCACGTGTCCAGTCGAGGCTGAGAGCTCCAAGCTGTATCTCCCTGGGAGCCTTGGAGCCTGAAGACCTTCTCGGAATGCTGCTGAGACCCAGGCCACAGCGATTCTTTTGGAAGTCCTCAGGTTCATATTCCCCTTTGCCCTGTGAGGATATGCAGATAGGGTCCTTTTGTTTAGCCAAGAGTGAGGCTGCCAGGTGGCTTCTCCTCTGAGCAGCACCATCTTGTGTCCCCAGGAATGCTTTCATCTTGCCTCTCCAGTTTCAACACTGGCTTCCCTGGCCAGGGGGTGTTGAATTCCTCTTTTTTACCCCTGAACAAAGAGCACGTTCAAGTGAAGTTATTGGTCTGGAATGGAGAACTGGTGGACCATTGTAGTTGTGTTATGAACAGCAAGTATTCAGACATAATTACAATTATTAGAAATAGAATGCCCACCAACATATGTCGTTTATAGTAACTATATCCAAGTTACAAGGGATGGTTTTGTTTCAACTAATGATGGCATTGTGATAACAGCGTGGACCCTTAGATCAGCTGCCAGAGCCTCAGCAGCAAACAGAAAGGGAGAGGAGAGGAGAGTTGAGGTGAACCACACCAGGGTGGCAGTGTCTCCCTGCTCTCAGGGCTTCCTGCCATCTCCTGAAATGGCCCGTGGCTGGACAGCCATTAACAGACCTGCAGAAGCCTCTGTCCTTGGGTGCACGGGCCTTGCTGGCCCCTCCACAGCCTCACCTGAACAGCTCCATCTGGCTCACACACTTGGTAATGATGATGAAGATGAACTGCTCTAGAAAACAAATCCATCGGCAAGAGGCAGTCCTCGATGGGCTATTGCGTCGCTATTTCTCTTCTGAGCTGAAAAATCAGAGTGAAGTGCTACTGAAGCTGTGTTCTCCAGGTACCCAGCTAGGAAAGCTGTGCAAATGTGGATGGTTCCCAAGTGAACACTCTCAGAGAGGAGGCTCCAAGTACTACCTCTCTCCTCTTGAAGTTCAGCCAGTGTGCTTACTCCAGAGAGCAGTTGTAAGATCAGAGTTGGTGAACGCATTTGATTTGATCTGCAGTCTTGCATTTGAAAGGTTCTTCCAACATCCACTGCCACCCTGACATCTCTGAGATGCCCTACACAAAGACAAGTGTGATGAACTCTGGGATTCTAAAGGTCAAGTTCACTACAGAACTACAGAACCAAAAAGGAAGAGTCCTAGACTGCTGCTCGTCCCTGTTGCTGAACAAAACCCACCCTGGAGATACAGGCCAAAGGTGATTACCCAAGGCTTGACTTTGGAGATGAATTAGGCTATCCCCCATTGTCAGAGATTCTGCTTTAATTCCCACAGACAGCCATTACTGGGACCCATCTCTGCCGTGCCTTTCACCCCCCTTTAAGAAAACAAAGCCAAACCCATCTCAAAATCTTGTTTCCAACCCATGCACACACACTCCTTTTGGGTATTCAATTACTAGGCTGCCATTTCTCCAGACAACTGCACTTTCCATCAATCTCACCTGCCCCTCCCCCCTGGGGTTATGGGTATTTCCTTTCTGTATTATTACTTCACTCTCTCCATAAAGCAGCCCATCGTAGATCATGCTAATGGCATTATAAACTTGGGGAACAGCAAGAAAATATATGGTGCATTACATCTTTGTATTGAGCATCAGGGGTCTGAGAAGGTGAGTGTAAATTTTGGGAATTGTTAGGGCTACCAGGACTGGCTCCTGTTTGGAATTGATTGGGGGCTGGAGTGGTACTGGGGGAGGAGAAGTGGCCTGCAAATCATGCTTTCCTTAGCCACCCCAGATCTGCTGTCCCCAAGAGCTTTGCATTCTCCCAATTCCACTGTAACAACTGGGAGAAACAGAGCTCTCATCTTGCAAATACACGAGGGGCTATAAATCCAGCCAGAGCCTATCCCCCAGCCCCAGGCAGCCAGAGCCCTGAAGGCAGTGTTCTCTCTCCCAGCCCAGGAGCATTCTTTATGTCCTTGTTCAATTATTTAAATATCCGATGAAGCCTCTGCCCAAAGGAACCATTGCTGGAGGCAGTGATGGAAAGGCAGCTCTCTGGCTTTCCTACCTTGGCTTTGCTCTCTGCACTAAGCACCCCTAGCCTCATTTGTGTGCATTTCAGTGAAGACAATATGCAAGGGGCCAGGCTGTAGACCTCCAGAATTCCAAGCTGTGAAATACTTGCTTGTGCCTCAAGCCACTGTCCCTCCATCCCCTCGGTCTGTTCTTACAACTGTAGAAGGTAGCCACAGGCTAATGGCAACCTCCAAGGGAGACTGCTTCTGATTTCATGCATTCAAGTCTCCACATAATCTTGTCAAATACAGGTGTTTTCCCATTCTGCAAGAGTTGGCCCTTTCAAATGACAGTTCAGAGAGATGCCTGCCTTGAAAAGAGAAGGGCAGCATGTTTTGGAGGGAACCAGTATGGGGTTAGAGAACCATCTATGCCTGAAAATAAGATGAGCAGAAGAAAATATTGAGTCACAATTGTGAGTACCGTGGTTCCTGGTTATTTGAATCGTCGCTATTGAAATGTCGGGATGATGATATGAGTTGTGTTACAAAGCAAGATAGCACGTGGGAACATGTACGTGATGGAGGTAGGGACTGAATCCCGGCACCAAGTTAACCACATCAACCAGAATTACAGCAGTAGCACAGGTTGCCTACCAGACCCAGTGCCCAGTGCTAGGAGATACCAGGCTGAAAAATATCAATGATTCAAATAATAAAGTACCTCCCTGCTGGTAAATAACCATACCTCCTTGGCAAAGTCGTCAATCATCCTTGCTGTTTTACCATCCATTCAGTTGAATGGCATTTTAAGTATCACGTTTTAAACTAGCTGAGCAGATGCTTGTGTTTGTTTTTTAGTTTTTTGAGTTAGCATGTGAAGATACAGGTTTGATCATGCTGTTCCTGTGTGTGTGTGTGTGTGTGTGTGTGTGTGTGTGTGTGTGTGTGTGCTGTGATTATTCTTCGTTCTTAATTGTTTTTGAGGAGATATTGTTATTCCTATTGTAGAGATGGGAAAATTGAGCTTCAATAAGATTCTATCGATGGATCTCAGATCTTCTTTTGGGCTAATAATTGAGCCGGGACAGAAAGGAAAACAAGGCATTCTCCATATGTCACATGCATGATACCACATGTGTCATGTTTCCTTTACTAAGCTGACCCCAGCTAGATAGGTTACAGTTTGCTCCAATTCTGATGCTGCCTACCTGGAGTGAGGGTCAGATCCCACAAGATCAAGGGCTCGGTTCCGCAAGCTCACCCCTACTTAGGATGCCAGCCACAGGTCACAAGAAATGGTCACCTATACTTCTGACCAACTGGCTATAACAAAGGGCCCCTAAATCCCTTCTTCAAGCTTGATCATTGGTGTAATGGGTCACAGCTCTCGGAGAAACTTTTGTTTACATTTTCTGGCTCATTAGAAAAAATACTACAAAGGATAAAGATGAACAGCAAGTGAAGCGTGTAAGAAATAAGGTCTGTGGGAAGGAGCCCAGGGCCTTCATCTGTTCACCAACTGGGAAGTTCCTGGAACTCTTTCATGCAAGGTTGCATTTTGTAAGGTCTGTTTTTTATTGTGTGTGTGCGTGAGTGTGTGTGTGTGTGTTGTGCAAATACCCGAGGAGACAGGAGAAGGGTGTCAGGTAGCTTGGAGCTGGAGTTATATATGCTTATGAACCACCTGGTGTGGGTGCTGGGAACCAAACTCTAGTTCTCCGCAAGAGCAGCAAGCGTTTGTAACCAGTGTGCCATCCCCTGAGCTCCTTATGTAGGGTTTCTATGGCAGTTTCTATGTGGGCATAGTTGATTAACTCCTCTTGAAGTTCAACCAGTGTGCTTACTCCAGAGAACAGTTGTAAGATCAGAGGATGTGAGATGGATTCTATTTGATCTGCAATGCTGTTCTTGAAAAGTTCTCCCAACATCCACTGCCGCCCTGGCCACTGGTACTGAGCTCAACCTTTAGTTCCTCTCTCTTCTGCAGCATCTGGGAAGATCCTCTCATCTCACAGTTGGCTAGAAAATAGACCCCATCCTGGGATGAGCGCTTCACTGGCATATGCTCAACTATGGTTAAAATGGATTGATCGAGAGCAACAACAGAGAGTGCCTGTCACCATAGCCATTCAGGAAATTCTAAGGGTTTTAGGAGCTCTGTGCCAGGAACCAGAGACAAAGCTCAAATATGTATTTTATATTATATGGTCCCAGGCCATAAAAGTCATCTCGTCCAGGCCATGTCTTCGTTTTATGAGTGAAGAAAGGCTTTGGTGGGCATACCCAAGGCCATGTAGTTGGCTATCGGGTCTCCTGTCTCAGAGCATGCTGCAGTGTAACTTCAGGTTGTTACTTCTACTAATAGGTAGCTACAGGAACCAGATAAATACAGTGGGATTCAGGAATGGAGCCACTAAGACCCCTTGTGTGGGTACCCCATGGTCTCCAGAAATCCATCTCTTTAGAGCCTTGGAACCAAGGCTGTGGTGTGTCTCACAACTGTTCCTTCTGCTGCCCTGAGATTTGCCACACCTTTGTGTTTTAGGTTTGTTGGTTGGTTTTAATGGTAGTGAAGTATGCAAATAAAAGCAATGCCGTTGTAACTTATTTCAACGTCACACAATCCTGCCCACAGGAACACAACAATCTCAGAGAAGACTGTCAACAGGACAGGAGAAGAAATAAGTAAGAGCCTCGAGGTCTAGAAGTCTGGAATATGCTGGAATATTCTGGAATATTCTAGAAAAGGCAGAGAGGCAGGAGTGGACTAGAAGGGCCCTAGGAACAGGAGGTAAAAACTGGGAAGAGAAGCAGGACAAAGCTGCAGCATGAGCTGACTGAGGCAAGGAAGGAGAAACGCTTGCTGGAGGCTTGCTTTGTCTGCGCCTTGCACATTAACTCAGGGACTCTCCAGGACGTGGAAGAACGGTGATCATCCCCAGAGTAAGGCCAGCCAAGGACAAGAGCTTCTTCTTGATCCCAAAACCAGCAGAAGGAGACCTGGACTTGCTAACTTAATTCAGTGACTTCCTCTCTCTAGTTTCGGAACCCCAAATGTGGATTACCAAGGTGTCAGAGTCCCTAAGCCCCTGGGCTGGAAAACAGGGCTGCAGACTCAAGTCCTGGAGGACTGTGGTACCTGTTCTGACACCTCCCATGGTTTCAAGTCTGTAGGTGGCTTTGCACCTGGAATCGTAGCAGGCAGCAGATCAGAGTCTAGGATGACAGGAGGAAGGGCAGGGAGGTAGCGATGGCCTCTTCATGCCTGTTGCCTAGGGGAAAATTGCCATTTTACATTTCAATTAAGCAGGGGCACTGGGGTCAAACATCAGCACTACTAGAGGAAGATGTGTCCAACCCATCCCTGGGCCTCTCCAATTATTATTAATGAACTTACTCTCAGAACCGCCAACCTTTTTATATGCAAACTAGGCCTTTATGGGGCCAGTGCTAATCAGGACTCATCAGAGCACTCCTAACAAGCCTTGGTGAGAATCGTACAGGGGACAAGTGAGAAAGGCTGTAGCTCTTGCTGTCTGCCGGACGGGCAGACACCCAGCCCACTCTACCCTAACTGACAGAGACTCCACTCAGAGTGGGTCAGCTCACCAGAACCTGTGGGAGGAAGGGTGGTGTTACAAAAAGTTGGCTTCTTCAGCTGCCTGCCCATCTGCTAGTACCAAGTTGGTTCCCCTCTCCCTGACTCAGTTTCTCCTTTAGGAAGGGGTCAGTTAAGGTGTTTAGAGGAGTCTGGATGGCAACATTTGCTGAGGGGTGTGGAAGTAAGAGGTGCCAGGGCTCCCTGGCTCTCTCACAAAATGTGGTCACAGACCTGGCTCCCTAGGGGGAAGGCAGTCCCTGGCTTAGTCAGAGGTAGGTCCCGAGGACTGGCTCACAACTCCCTGTTCTTCCCAGAACTGCTGCCCATAGTTCTCCAGCCCCACACACCTCCCTATTCAGCACAAGCATCAAGCTCTCCAAGGAACCATTCCTTGCCACATCTTGTCAGAGCATTGCGGGGGGGGGGGCGTCTAAGATAGATGTGGGGGATGGAATGGAGCCACTAAGACTCCCTGTATGGGTACCTCATAGTGCCCAGATACCTAGCTGTTCAAAACCTTGGGACTTCCTGTATGAGGAAGATCGGGGCTGTGGTGTGTCCTCGCCACCTCTCCCCTGCCACCCCGAGACCTATGTTTGGGGGCTTGGGTTGGTTGGTTTTAATGGTGGTGAAATATACAAATGAAAGCAACACTATGCTAACCTGTTTCAAGGGTACAGATAAGTATACTCATATGGTGTGGACCATCCCCATAGTCCCTACCCGAAGCTCTCCTCATGGAGTACCTTTCCATTTCCCCTTACTTTAGAAGTTGCATTCTGCTGTCTTGGAGTATGACCACTCTAGCTGCTCTGTGCACATGGAGCTATGCAGAATTTGTCATGGTTTGGGGGTAGCTTATTTCACTTAGCGCAACATCCTCAGTGTTTAGCTGTGTTGTTGTGTGGACAGAATTGATACTTTTCCACTGTGTGGGCATGACTTTTTTTTTTTTTTCATTCATCCATGGCCCCTCACGTGCCTCTGCTAGTGTGACTGATGTTACTGTGAATGTGGCTTAAAAGGATCTGTTTAAGTCTCTGCTTTCAGCTATTTGGGGGACACCTGAGGGATGGAATTGCTGCATCTGCTACCCCCCTTTGAGCTGTTCTCAAATGAACAAGATAGCCAAGTCCTACCTGATGGACAGAGGGAGGTTGAATCTCCAAGTAGGGGTGTCCTGGGGCAGGTCAGAAGCTCAGTGTATCCTGGCACAGTTCTCAGTGACATAGGGAACCAATGGCTCATTTGCTTTGAGAGACAGCTTCCAGTTACCTACGAGACACTTCAAGGATGCTTCCCCCATGGTTTCTTTAACCAATATCACTCCAGGGAGACCAGTGCTGGGAAGAGGAATGGCACCCTTTTCTAAGACTGGGCAGTGAGACTATGTCTGAACATCCTCAGGACAGACATAGGTGCCATGATTTCTATGGTCAGCCGCTCAAAGGTTATCTGGTTTGAAGTGGCTGGTCAGAGGTGGGGACCTGGGGGATGCTGGAACCTTCCTGGCACAAAGCAGAGTGCCTGCCCCATCTTCTTCTGACTTCATTATCCCCTGGCCCCATCCTGGCCTCTCAAGTTAGCACTGACTGGCTCAGTGATTGGTTTCCTCCACTGCAAAGGCCCTCTGTGGTGCCATGGTTGACAGCGCTGCTGCAGGCACAAAAGAGCAGCACTGTATCTGCTCCGAGGGGCATTTCCCCAGTGTCAACCATCCTCAGAGCTTAGTCGGAAGCTTCTAGAATGAAAAGCCCACTGAATACTATTCAATGAATGCTACAGAATATTGTCAAACGCCACACTCAGCCCACACACTGGAGGCCCTCTTGGTTTCCCCAGCTGTGTTCCAGATTTGAGTTCTATGGGCAGAGCTGAGGCTCAGGCTGTTGCCGCCATGTGTAGCTTCCCATATGGCCCATCTGTCCTAACTCCTGGCTGCCTGGAGCTTGGCAGACAAAGATGCCATCAGTCCCCAGAGAAGCAGGATGCCAGGCAGCAGGGTCAGTCTCTGCCAAGGAAGGAAAGGAAACAGGCCTGTTAGAGCATCCAGGGTATAAACTGGCATTAAAATTATCCTGAATAGGCCAAGGATAGACTCAAGGAGGAGTGACCTCAAGATGGTGACTCGAAGACTTGAGACTTCTCATCCCTACTCCTTGCCCTCTGTGCAAGGGTGGGCATGAGGTCACCTGGGGGAACAGGCCATAGCAGAGGCCAACATTGGTGTCATATTTGCAGAGGTCACTGATCTGTTTTCCCACATGCCCAAACTGAGCCATGCCCTCTGTCCCCAGGACTGCCCCCAGCTGCTGCGCGTGGACAAGATCCTGGTGCCTGTGGAGGTGGTCAAGCCCATCACTCTGAAGGCTAGGAACCTCCCACAGCCTCAGTCGGGCCAGCGAGGCTATGAGTGCATCCTGAACATCCAGGGCAGCGAGCAGCGGGTACCCGCCCTGCGCTTCAACAGCTCCAGTGTGCAGTGTCAGAACACTTCTGTGAGTCTCCCTGCTGCCCTGTTACCTACATGGGCCTCGCT
Organism: Cricetomys ansorgei; assembly: GCA_026225945.1. NCBI lineage: Eukaryota > Metazoa > Chordata > Mammalia > Rodentia > Nesomyidae > Cricetomys > Cricetomys ansorgei. Next base: position 3,617,234 of record JAMJFZ010004240.1, on the reverse strand, counting down.
GAGCCCATCAGCTCAGCCCTGCCAGGCTTGCTACCCACAGGTCCCTGGGCTCCCCGCCCACCTAAATCCTGTTTCCAACCCAGCCCCCATAGCCATGGTTTAATGGGTTTTGGGGCCCACCAGAAAGTCCACCAGTGTGGACTCTGATTGCAGCCATGACATGTTGAGGGTCACCTGCACAAGACGTACTGTTGGGATAGTATGAGGCTCCGAGCCCTGTCTGTGGGCAGATATAACTAGAGAGAGCTGTTCTAGAAGACTTGGGCCCATCCTTCTCACCCAGCATGACCTGAGATTTGTATTCAAGCCCACAAAAGCCCACCGCTGCCTTTAAACCTACCCAAAAGCTGTGTCTTAGCAAAGAATGCCTGGGAACAGACCAAGTGTCAGCTCATGGATGGAGTGGGAGTTGGCTTGGCCCGAGCTCCATAGTTAGGGTCAAGCTTTATGGGTTTGCAGCCCTGAGGCCTCCACCCACTGCCCAGTGGATCCCCAGGGAACAGCACAGTGTCCCCCACCATATGTCCTTTTCCCACCCAGCTCAGTCCTTTCCTTCCCGTGTTGCCTTCCAGCCTTGGCTTGTTCTCTTTCACTCATCTGGGCTCCCTTCTCTTCTTCACCTGGGTGCTTGAGATCCGCTAATGTTAGTTTGAGGACTGAGGGGTTTACAATGTTTCCCAGCAGTGAAAAGTGGTATGGTTCTTCACTGCGCAAAAGAGAAAACAGAAGTCAGGTATGGTGGCTTGTGCCCGTAATCCCAGCATCTGAGAGGTTGGTGCAGGAGGATCACCACAAGTCTGAGTCCAGAGAGAGAGAGAGAGAAAGAGAGAGAGAGAGAGAAGGAAGGAGGGAGAGAGAAAGGAAGGAGAGGAAGGAAGGAAAGAGGGAGGGAAAGAGAAAGGCTCAGACCAGCTTGGGGGTACAGATTCAGGGTTCAAGAGCTGTCCCATAAGTACATGGTGCTAGCACCCAGTCACATGAGTGGGTGTCTGTCTTGTCTGACTTCCGAGTTTAAGGACTCAAAAGTCGCATGGCTCCCACAGGACCATCTTGAAACTCAGCACTCCAGGCCCAGTGGTTACCTGTGACTGGTGTAGGCCCAGGCCTCTGTGCTCCTGGTCTTGGTCACTTCCAGATCTTCTTCTGGAAGATGGAGCCTGTGACTGCCTAGACACAGAAGCCAAGGTTCTATAACCACCGAGGACAGTGCCAGGCCCTTGGGAACAGCAGAGGCTCCCACTGTTCTGCCCCAGCCTAGTTTTAGCTAGCTCTGGGGCCTCAGGGCTCTCACAGAACCCCAGCCACCTCTGCCCACATGACCCTTTTTCACTTTAACAATCCTAGTGATGAGAGGTTTAAGTCTGAGGCCCTGAGACAGTAGGAGGAGAAACTTCAAAACAGATTCAAGAGTCCCTGTCCTGCCCTTAGGGAGGGCTCAGCTCTGACTTTCTCCAGGAGCCTCTCTTTAGGAGGACCAAGAGGGAGGGTCGGAAAGATCCAGGGATAAGGTCCATTTCAGCAGGACGCCACATGGTCACATTAGTTTGGGCAAACCCCACTCCCAGAGTTATAGAAACAGGGTACCATGGAACAGAAACAGCTGGGCAGTATTCTTGATTCTTTAACAGAGGGAAATCTGAAATCCAGAGAGGGCACGTGACTTTCCCCTGGGCTCACAGCTCCTAGGAAGAAAATTCAGAATTCAAATCCAGTTTCATCAGCACGCTCTGCACTAAAAAGTTGGATAAAATCCAAAGAAGCTACTTTATCTACAGCTTTGTGTTGTCCCTGGAACTAGCTGTGATCAGCCTCTGGGTGGAGTGTGTAAAAGAGATTGTTTATTTTTCCTAAATCCCTAAGCAACCTGGGATGGAGAGAGAGAGAGCGAGTCCAGCGGGAAAAGCCCTGAGTTTGTTGGCAAAAGGAGATTTAGTGACAAGGGTGTCAGAGACCAGCAAGCCCTACGTGGGCTTGACTCCAGCCTCGGTAGGCAGATGGGGTCACTTCCAGACCCAGTATTTGGGGACAGGCCTGGGGCCAGTAGCTACAGCTCCTGGGGACAGTGGGAGGAGCAGAGGGCTTTTTGCAGGCAGCCACCACCGAGGGAGCCGCTGCGGGGATGCATGGCCTACTTTAGACCAAGGCTCTAGGAAAATGTCAAGTGCTGCTAATAATAGAGCCCACCACCTCCTCCTCTCAGGCCGGCGGTCACGAGCATGAGTGGGCTGCAAAGGGCACTGGCCCACTGCAGTGCTGGTGGAGTGGGAAGGAGGCCGTGAAGCTGGCCGGAGCCCTGGAAATAGGCACAGTGGACCAACCAGCTCCTGGTGTAGCCTTGTGGTTTTCTGGCCTGTGTGTTCAGATAGCACAACTTTCTGTCAGAATCTCTCGGCACACAGGACAAGGGAATGCTCAGAGGCAAGAATAACTCACATAGAGGTCTTGCCGTACAAGGAGAGGAAGCCAGGATCATACATCCCCAAGGTGATGGAGAGGTCATTCACTAGAGGGATGGAGGTATGCTAGCTAGCCTTGATTGAGACACTCAACCTCCTGGCCTTCAGGAGCCTGTAACCTCTCCTGCTTCCTGCATTCTGTGTCCTGTGCAGCCCTGAACTTTGTACAGATGAACTGCCTGCTGATTACAGAGAGCTATATAAATGCTAAGTGGAGCAGAGGGAGGGAGGCCCGGGGGATGGGAGCCAGTGGTCCAAGCTGCCCAGCTTAGGGACACAGAGAGAGTTTCTACTATGTCCTGTGTGCCCCATATAGACGCAGGTCATCTAGAGAGGGCAGATCTCCAGAACACAGTGACTTCCCTGGAGGCTCAGGGCTGGTGGGGGCATCTGGGGTTAATGATGTCTGCAGTATTTCCCAGTTGCAACCTCAGAAAATAGGAGAGAGGAAGAAAAGGCACTGCCCAGCATATTTGATCCTCATAGCCTTTTGTGTTTCGATTTTCTTCAAAAGGAAAATGCACACAGACGTGAGCATGCACCAGAACACATAAGCATTCGCATATGCATACAGCTCCATATGTACCGAGTGTCTGGCACTAGTTCATGGCTGATATTATTATTCTTCATAAACACAAACACAGGCAGCACAAACAGAGTTTCACAGAGCGTCCCCAGGTGTATACACTCAGATTAAAACACACAGTGCTCTGGGGCTTAGAGCAGGTGACAGACGCTGTACTCAAAGCTCTGTGTATATTAGCTCCGGGCCACGTGGTAATCATCACACGTGTGTGCTGCTTCTTAATTCCCACTTTCCAAATGAGGGACCAAAACTTGGGTCATTTGCTCATGTTCATGTGGCTTTTCTTTGTGAGCATGATACACACACATTCATGCATACATACAGATAGCAGGTAATCATGCTTGCACAACAATCACACACATGCATGCATACATACAGATAGCATGTAGTCACATTTGCACACCAATCATACATATGTATGCATACATACACATAGCACGTAATCACGTTTTCACACCAGACAATCACACACATGCATTGTAAGAATTTCTCTCTTTCCTTCCTGGGCCACTTCAGAACCATCCTGAGAGGGGCCTGAAGATTTCACTGATACCTAGCTAACTCCCATTCCAGTCAGCAACACCCCTGTTCCCACATTGGGTCCTGGCTACAGTAGGCGTGAGGGACAGAAGCAGGACCTCAAGCATGGCTTAGTCACCCCAGAACCCTTCCAAAGTTCAAGTCTGCTGATGTTCAGTGCTGCCAGGTGTTCAGTCTCGGGTGGGCCAGGTGGATCTACCCAGAGGCCTCCAGTGGGGTCCTCAGGTCTTACTCATCTCGCCCACTGGGTCCTTTAGGCCTATAGGTTATAGGTCTACATGTCTATAGAACGGAGTGGGACAGGGAAGAGGAGACCAGGAAAGAGTCAGGAGGTGCCCCGATGCCTTCTCTCACAGAAGGGGGCACCTTCTCCTACATTATCCTCCCTTCTCCAGGAAACCCCTGACTCCCCACTTCTGGCAGGATTCTTAATTTTTGATTAACACCAGAACCACAGAAAAACTCTTTCAAAATGTCCCCCATTTCTAGACAGTGGAATTAGCGGCTTCTCGGGTAGGGCCCTGAGATTTGCTCCTCTCTCCTCATTCTAATGAGGGGTTAGTCCACTCCCAGTGTCTGCAGCGATCTGACTTGAGGTAACTCAGTGATGTGTGACAAAAGTTTTCCCGGAGAGATGCAACACGCGTGTCTCCTCACCCTAGATAGGGAACCCAAGACAGATCAACGTATGGATACCAGCAAGTCCAACCCGGTGAGCCAATGAGATTTATTGGGGTTACTTATAGGAATATGTGTGAGAGGTCACTTACAGGAGCAGAAATGGCTCACAGACAGCTGCTTCACCAAAGCCCGTTCCAGCGTGGGTGACAACTCACAGAAGCTGGGTACCTTGAGCACACCGCACAGCCTGCAGGCTGCTCCAGAGCTTGGAGAATGTCTTTTTCAGGTGCATGAGGTTGGCCTCAACCTCTCTCAGAGAGCTCTGTTACTCTCTCCTTCTTCCATGCAGCTGGTCTGGTGTGGAAGTCTTTGCAGCGTGGCTTGTCTGAGAGTCTTTTTTGCAGCTTTATTGCTCACTGTGGGAGAGGGGCCCAATGAATCTAGTCAGTTTCATGAACTTCCTGCAGCTATCTTGTGTTGATTATCTCCCTGCTTAAAGAGCTTCCCTGCAGAATGCAATGTTTCAATCTCAAAGGAAAGTCTATACAACACCCAGCCTGACTAAGACACAGCTCATTCCCTGGGGAGTTAAGCTGCGTTCCCATACCTACAATTTTGTTTTTCATGGTTAACCACAGTAAAAGACTATAAAATGGAAAATTCCAGAAATAAGTTTTTGATGGGAACCCTCCCCCATTTTTTTCTTCTAAAAGAAAAAAAAATCTATGTCTTTGTCCAGTGTATCCATCCTGTATATGCTATCTGCCCATTGACTACTTAATAGTCAACTTGGTTATCATGTTCCTTTTCAGTTTTAGTTTTTTTGAGGCAGGGTCTCACTCACACACTCACACACACTCACACTCACTCAAACACACACTCACACACACATCACACACTCATGCACACACACACACACACTCACATACTCACACTCACACACTCAAAGACTCACACACTCTCACACTCACACACACTCACTCACACACACACTCACTCTCATACACTCACTCACACACACTCACACACACACTCACACTCACACACACTCACACACTCACACACACACTCACTCACACACACTCATTCACACACACACTCATACACACACACACTCACAGTCACACACACTCACACACTCACACTCACACACTCACGTTTCCCCTACAACTCTCCAGAGACTTCCATACAATGCCCCACTGCCAACCCTAACTGCCCATTGCCCCTCAGTTGGTGAGGCCTGGTGAGTCTCTCTCCCTGCACGCTACAATCGGGCTCACTTGGTCTTTTGCGTGTCTCGTGCAGGTCACCACAGCTGTTGTGAGTCCATGAGTGTGGCAGCCATGTCTTGCCCAGAAGACGGCACCTCGCCGTGTTCCTCCCCATGCTTGGCGTTTGTATGCTTTCTGCCTCCTCTGGTGCTCCCTGGCCTTGGCAGAGCGCCCCAGGATGGCCGTAACCGTGTCCCCTTAAATAGAGCACCCACTTGCTTTCAGAATGTCGGCCAGTTACGAGTCTCTGCATTGACGATTGTGCCTTTTCTTGAACTGACCTCCTGGGCTAAGCCCTCAGGTCTCCTTAGGAGTCTCTCTAACGGGCTCTTGCTCTTTCCTCGCTCCTTGGGCTGCAGTATTCCTACGAAGGGATGGAGATCAACAACCTGCCGGTGGAGCTGACGGTCGTGTGGAACGGACACTTCAACATCGACAACCCAGCTCAGAATAAAGGTGTGCAGAGGCTGGGGCTGGTAGAGAAGGCAGGGAGGGAGAGTGCAGCAGGGGAGGGAGGGGGGAGCAGAGAAGCTTCGATTCTTGGCAACACCTCCCCTCATCCCTGATTCCCAGCAGCCGTCAGTCAGTCTCCCGGGGCTTTGAGCTTTTCCTTCACAGACCTAGCTCTTCTCCATCTACTGTTCCCTCTCACTTGGCTCTGGGCTCTGCGCTGTGCTGGCTTCCAGGAGTGCGGCAGAGAGACTGGAGCTTGCTCGGAAGGATGGCTGAGTGGCTGAGGCAGAACAGAGACTCACAGTTTCCCTGTAGCCGCTCTCAGCCCCTCCCCCTCTCTCAGACCAGCCTCATCCCAAGGTGCCTCTTGACCTTGTCTTCCACAGTTTACCTCTACAAGTGTGGAGCCATGCGTGAGAGCTGTGGGCTGTGCCTCAAGGCTGACCCGGATTTTGAGTGTGGCTGGTGCCAGAGCCCTGGCCAGTGCACCCTGCGCCAGCACTGCCCTGCCCACGAGAGCCGGTGGCTGGAATTGTCAGGTGCCAACAGCAAGTGCACCAACCCCCGGATCACAGAGGTAAGCCACCGCCCAGCCTGTAGCCCGCTCCAGGCTAGTGATCCCCTCTATATCCTGTCAGGGACCAGGACTCTCAAGACAATGGCTGGCTATGGTGTTGGTCAAGCCCTGTAGCCAGAAGGTAGACTTGGGTGCTCTGACTGGCAGGCACACACACCCCTGCCATGATGGATCTGACCCCCTCCCCACCAAACCATGAGCCAAAAGAAATCCTTTCACCTTTAAGTTGCTTCTGTCCAGTATTTGGTCATAGCAAACTAAGTCATAGATTAGTTAGTATTTCTACCTATGAATTAGAGGGGAGAATCGTAGTTAGGATCCCCACCTATGAATGGGTGGGGTGGGGGTGAGCATAGTTCAACCCTTCACATCTGTGAAGGCCAGAGCTATCGTCTTCCTTTCCCAGGTAGAGACAAGCGTCAGAGCCGTGACTTTACAATAACCAGAGTGTAAAGGGAACAGTGGTCCTCCCAAATCTCCCGAGTCCTATGCTTGTGCTCTCCTTTGCCACAGTGACCGGGCCATGCCACTGGGATGGGTCTGAGCAGGAGCCGTGCTGGCCTCTGTGAGCGAACCCCTCGCCCACTGCAGGCTAGCCTTCAAAACGCTTCCCTCGCCTCCATCGTCAGCATTCCTCACGATGATGGTGTTGAACTGGGGCTCCCTCTGAGCCCCACTTCAGTCTGTCGTCTGTGGTGACTCCCAGGCTGGAGGACTGGGTCGGGGGCAGAGGAATGCCCTCAACCAGCTCCCTGCATCCCTCTCTGTCCTTCCTAGTGCATCACAGCCCTGCACCTTCTCTGTAAGCCACCCTCCTGCTCTTAACAGCTAAGCCATCCCCGGGGCTGGAGCACGTGGGACTCAGATGCAGAGAAACCTATCAGTTGGATTTGCTTTTTCCTTGGCCTAAATCCAAGAGAATCGCAGGAACGAGGTGGCAAATTAAACAAATCCCCCTATGGTGGGAGCTACTGATTGCCTCCAATCTGGCACCAGCCCTCCAGGGTACCAGGACTGGCCCAAAGATAAAACCCCTCTTACAGGATGGCAAGCCAGGGCTGGAACTTCATGCTGGTACCCCTGCAGGGTGCTAGGGATGCACTGGGGACCCCCATCTGGGCAAGCATTGGGGGAGAACCTAAGCACTCTCTCCTTGCCTTCCACACAACTACCCACCTCACTAGAGCAAAAATGGGCCCGTGTCTCCAACGAAGCTGTTTCTTACTCTAAGGGGAACATGCTAATGTAAGCTCTCACACCACATGCATGCTTACTTACAAGCATGTGTGCACACAAAGGGATATGTAAGAGGAACTGCTAGTCTTTGTAAGTAAGTAGCCTCCCCCCAGAAAGCTGCCACTAGGTGCAGTCCCATCTAGTGCCCGTGTTCCTCCAATTTTAACACCCATCCAGGCCAGTGTCCCATATGTACCCCTTGCAGAATGCAATAGTAGTACATTCTGGAAAGAACTAGAGACTCCTGCCATTCAGATTCTCCCACAGGGACCTCACTGCAGGTGTAGATGCTCTGAGAACCAGGAACAGGAGATGGTCTTACTGTGGGAAGTAACAGTGAGAAGACATTTGCTGTCCACAGCCCCTCCCTTGAAGCAGGCCAAGTCCTCGTTGCCAAGTCCCCACATTTTAACTGTGAGCTTTAACATCCATGGTGTGACATCTCTGGGGGAAGGACAGTCACTATGACCAGTGTGCCAGGGTAAACTAAATCAGAACCACTTACGTGAGGAGAAAAGCCAACAAGGAGGTAAAGGGTGTACAAAATGCTCTGAAGAGAGATGAGTGGGCTGGTGTGGCTGCAGAACATGCTGCCATTGACAAGAAAGGCAAGCAGGGGGACTGGAGTAGCACCTCCGTCTTAGAGGCTTAAGGTCAAGAGAGGAAGCGTGGAAGGATGGAAGGATGGGGTGGAAGGATGGGGAATCCCACCTGAATAATGATTGTCATGAAAATAGCATGAGAATGTACCTAGGAATTTCAACGAAGAGAAACAACATGTGATTATGGAGACTGGACCTTTGACCTTGGAAGTGGGTGGGACGGTCCTACGTATAAGCGGTCCTGGGTGGATGAGAGGTTTTTATTGTATGCTGAGTCTCTCCTGATTTTCTGTGAAGTATGTCGTTACACTGCGGTCATATTCTCTTCTTCTATGAGGTGGGAAGGTAGACCGGGGACTTAGGGTCACAGAGAAACACAAACCTCTATTTACAGTAGGATGCCACCCATCCATAGCCACACAGGTCTTCTGGACCTGTTCCAGGAGCTGTGCGCAGAAGCATGAATGGCCACGCCCACTCTGTCCTCTACAGCCAATAGTTGGTGAGGCTTGTTGGGGCTGAAGGATCACCTGTCTTCCTCCCTGCAGATCATCCCAGTGACAGGCCCTCGGGAAGGGGGCACCAAGGTCACCATCCGGGGGGAGAACCTGGGCCTGGAATTCCGGGACATCGCCTCACACGTCAAGGTGGCTGGTGTGGAATGCAACCCCTTGGTGGACGGCTACATCCCTGCAGAACAGTAAGTGCGAGCCCCTGAGATATGGAGGGAAGGGAAGAGTCGGCAGCCCAGGCGTGGGTATCTCTGATCCAAGGTATTTGGGACAGAAGCGTTTGGGACTGGGGATTTTCTTTCCAGGTTTTAGAATGTTTGCATACACATAATGAGATATGCCCGGGGTGGATGGGCCCTAAATCTAACACAAGATTCATTTGTGCTTCATGTGTACCACATACAGATGATTTGAAGGTGATTTTATACAACATTTTAAATAATTCCCATCAAGTAAAGTTTCCTGGTATAAAGTTTTCCATTGATGGTGGCGTATCAAGGCTCAAATGTTTCGGATTTGGGATTTGCAGATTAAAAATTGACTGACGACAAATCTGGAAACGTGGGGCAGTAGAGCTCAGCTAACATTTTAGGGTGTCTACAGGGTCACCCTCGGCTCCCTGCCATCTGTACTATTAAGGTGACATGCTAGGGAGCTGTAGACAAGGATGGGAAATAACTGGGGGAGAGGAGGAACGTGACTGCTGGCTACTTGGGGTACAGAGGAAGAGATGAGAAGGAACAAAAATTAAAGTCTGCCGGGGAGTGTGAATCAATTCCCTCTGTTGTCTCCAAGTCCTCACGAGCTTCCCCACAGGTAAGCCAGTCCTGGGCTATCCTCAGTGGAGGCTGAAAATGAAATCCTATATTTATTCTCAGACCTGTGAGTCTCAGAATAAATTACCTTTGGCTAATTTTTCTCTTTGCAAATCACACAAAAGGTCATTCAACAGATAACCTTGACCCCTAACCCTTGACCCCTAACCCACCCGGTGGAGGAGATCCAGTGAGCCATGCGTTGTCCTGTAAATAAGTAAACACTACTTTCCAGCCCAGCAAACACAACTATGCAATGTTTGCCAGCACAGCGGACTCTGCATTCCATGCCATCGCACCCAGACCCTAGCATGAGTGAGACAGGTCTGACAGCACTCTGCACCTCTGCTAATGGGACTGAATGATTCGGGACCACATAGGTGCTGCGTGTGCCATTCTTCCTGCATCCATCAGCGTTTCCCTGGCGTTGGTAGCTGAGTGGGGTACTGAAGGTTCCACTCTGACTCAGAGTCTTCCCCCTCATCTACCACCACTTAGTGACCCAAACATCTATCTGTGGCTCCTACAATTTTCTGAGATCAAAGCAAAGCCACATGCTGCTGATACAGCATGATGTGGGAAGCTTAACACCCCCAACCATGGACCAGGCGTCCACAATGTTATTAGAAAGCCAGATGATTAAAGTGCTGTGGTATCAGAGAGATCCATGGCGGGAGATAGAATGCTCAGGGCAAGAATCCTGACGTGTAAGAATTTAGTGTGCGATGGAGGTCGCAGTTCAAATCAACAAGGAAAGGCGAGATCCTTCTGTAAATGGTGCTGGTTAATGGCAGGAAAAGAATAATATCAGATCTTTAGTTCACATTATACACGCAAATTAACTCCAGGTAGATTAAAGAGTTAGGGTACAAAAGCAAAACTAAAAGATTAAGGGAAACGCAGGTGCGAATTCATTTGGTTTCACGAAGGGGAAGATGCTTCAAGCATGAGCTGAAAAATAAAACAAAGAAAAGATTAGGGGGTTTGAGTATATAAAACTTATAAACTTATACATCAGCAATCACTGTAAGAAAAATAAAAGAGAATGAAAAACCGGGGCTATGGTTATACCCATCACCGTGAATAGATACCTTTTCTTAACAGATAAAAAGGCTTTACACGTATAAAATAAGAAAGGCAGTTATCACAACACGAGCAAAGAGCATGAATGTATAATTCGGGAGACGCACAAAGAAAAAGCTCATATGAGACATGAAATGAAATTCAGATGAAAGGGATGGAGTTTTTTAAAAGTTAATGCCCTGGAAGGTTGGAGATTGAGCTCAGTGAAAGAGTGCTGGCCAGCCCACAGGAGTGGGCCAGCCCTGAGTTCAGTCCCCAGCGCCTGTCAACCAGGTGTGATCCCAGGACTAGATGGAGGAAGACAGGAAGGTCAGAAGTTCAAGCTCAGCCTCAACTGCATAGAGAGTTTGGAGCTAGCCTGGAATATAGGAGATGCTATCCTGACTAAAAACAAAAATGAAAATAAAATAAGCACCAGATGGAAGGCATTCGAACACAGGGATTTAAAATCTTAGGAAGCTCCATATGGCTGCATGTGCCTGTAACAGCAGCCCTGGGAGACAGAGACGGCAGCTCCCAGGAGCTCACCTTCATGGAAAGGTAAACTTCTGCCTCAGTTGTCCACTCTGTTGAGGCAATAAGGTGAGAATAATGGAGTGAAAATCCCACCACCCCGTTCTGGCCTGTGTGCACAGGCATGTCACCCCCACACTCACATGCCTGCATCACACACGTGTGCCATATACATGCAATCATGTATGTACATATACACATATACCATATGCATGCAATCATATAGGTACATACACATGTGCACCATATACATGCAATCATCATGCAATCATCATGCAATCCAAGACCAATTAGTCACAGTCCTTTGAAAGTTTTTCTGATATACTACAGAAAAACAATCTCGTTTTAAGTCCAGTGATTGCTACATAGGATACACATGTTCAGGGGTCTTTTTTAACAGTGTCTTCCTCTGCCTTCTGTACTGAAGCCATCTCCCCATTGTGCTGACCAGCTGTCCTGTTGTGAAATCATCTCGACTTGGCATATTAAGTCTTATTTGTTGTAAATACTACAATTATTTTCTTACTGATTATCAATTTATTATCTGCCTTTTAATTTGGTTCTCAGTATATTCTACCATACTGGCATTCAAAAGCATCTATGTGGCTAAATGGACTGATCTCTTACATCTTCATTTCTAGGTTTTGAGTCCTGTGGAGTTTGTTTGGTTGGTTAGTTGGCTGGTTTTGGTGCTGTTTGTCTTTTGCAGTGCTGGGGATCAAACTTAGGGACTTGGACATGTCACACAAACACCCTGTCATTGAGCCACAGCCCCAACCCTGTAGTTTCTGTGTGTTATATTTCTCAAAAAATAACTGCTGATGAAAGACCTTGCAATACGTGTGTGTGTGTGTGGTGTGTATGTGTGTGTGTATGTGTGGTGTGAGTGTGTGTGTGTGTTTGTGTGGTGTGTATGTGTGTGTATGTGTGGTGTGAGTGTGTGTGTTTGTGTGGTGTGTATGTGTGGTG
>JAMJFZ010004240.1:3510000-3602500 GCA_026225945.1 Cricetomys ansorgei | reverse complement strand
TTGCCCAGAGTCTGGCATGGCTGGGAGGAGACATAGATCACTAAGGCAGCCCAAGTTCTGAGAGCAGAAATCTCCCAAGTCTCAAGTCTCCCAAGAAGAGACTTGAGAACCTTAGGTCAGATCCGAGTTCTGGCCCACTTGTTGAGCTCACCTCTTTGGGCTCTGCTGGGGGCCTCGGCCATGGAGGGGAGCCCTGTGCCTCATGAGGTTTCTCCTTTCCTCCTGTAGGATTGTGTGTGAGATGGGAGAAGCCAAGCCCAGCCAGCACGCGGGCTTCGTGGAGATCTGTGTGGCAGTGTGTCGGCCGGAGTTCATGGCCCGTTCTTCGCAGCTTTATTACTTCATGGTGAGTCATGGATGCCCAAGGTCTGGCTGGGTGCAGGCCGCAACAAACCTATGGCCATCATTGCAGAGCAGGGCCCCCACCCCACGACCTGTGTTCATGGGAGCCCCTCACGAGTAATGTAGGAGCATAGCATGTCTCAAAGACCAATATTCAAGGTCTGTACCTCTCCAGGTATCTCTCCAGGAAGGCTGTTTTGGTCCCTGGGTTCCAGTGCCTCTTGTGTGCAGTAGGGGAATGCCTAGACTCAGCCACTTTCTAACTGGGAGAATTCAGACAAACTGACTAACTTCTGTGCCTCCGTTTTTCATTTGTAAAATGGAAATAGTATTTGTATCTCTTTCACGGTATGGTAAAGACCTCTGTATAAGTGGTGCCATTTTCTGTTAGCAGCCCTCACTCTCAGCCCCTGGCTCCCCAGCCCATGCCCACTTACACCTATCATGCCCACTTACACTCCTAGCATGGTGTCTGCCATCTTTTCCTGCCCACCACTGGCATCTGATGACCTTCTTGGTCCCCTTTCACCTGACCTGTGCCGATCCCTGAATTTCTTCCATTCCTCCTCCATTTCCCCTATTCACACCCTGACCCTACTTCTCATCCCTTCACCCCTCTTTTTCCCCTCCCATACCCTCATCCAGGCCTCACCCCAATCACCAGCCATGTTCCCTCCTGAACTTTCCAGAGCTGCAAACTGACATGCAGCTGGGGGACGCCTTCCCCTCTGCCTCACTCTCCTGCTTCAGGGACAAACCTCCCTCGGTTTCCCTCAGTTTCTCTCCATAAATCAAACCAGGCCTAATGTATGGGTTAGTCTCCCGAATGTCCAAGCTACAGAGGACCCAGATCAGCACTCCTGGCCGGTCACCAGCTCTGTCCCAGGAGGTCTCCAAGCTGGGAATTCTCCTTCTCTCTTTCCCTTCTAGTCTGATCCTTCTCAGACCCAAGTGAAGAGCTGGCAAATAATTCAGACTTTGATTTTCCGTGCAAACCCACCGTGAAATATTTATGAAGCGTGGCTTGAATAATTGATAGTTTCGCACAAGTCTAAAACATGTTTCTATAACACCCTCTCCCACCCGGAGCAGACCCCTTCCAGCCAGTCCCTGCATCAACCCCACTGCAAGGAGGCAGGAGCATCACCAGCCCTTCCCAGAGTTTGACTCTGAACCTGCCCCACAGCCCAGGGGCACAGCCACCAGCAGATGGACTCAGTGGTTCCTCTGGGGAGGCCAGTGGACAAGGCTGCTCTTTGGAAATAGCTGATTACTGTACTTTACTGAACAAGAAAACTGCTCTGGGCTCTTGGGGATAACCACTTTCGGGCCCAGTTCTCTGATTGTGTGACCAGAAAAGTTGGGTATCTTGCCCAGAGTCACACAGCATGATACCACGAGTCCCTCGTCTTTGGACACATGGGAGTCGAGGCCCATGAGCGGCCCCAGGTATAGGCACCACTGTGCCCTTCTCTGGAGTCTGAGTACATAGCAGGTGGGTGGGTTTGCCAGCCCCCAAAAGAGGTCTCCTGAGGGAGAGAACTCAGGGGGTTCAGCTTCAGCATAGAGTTCTTTCAGGGGGCTGTGACTGGGGAAGGGAAAGAGAAAGCTTCATTTAAATGCAGATACAGGCTTCTCACCTGGGACCAGGGAAAGTTTTTCCATTAAAATGCTAATGAAAGAACAAACTGCAACTCCAAATCCCCTGCTGTCTGGGGCTTTGCTCCCCGCCCCCAGCTCAGCCCGCCCCTCACCTCCAGTCAGGCCAAGAGGCTTGCCAGGCCTTGAAAACTTCCTTGGGCACAGTCCTCACACACCTGTGCTCTGGTCACTGGAGGGCTCTCTGGAGAGACTTTTGGGAAAGGCAGGTCCCCTTCTCAAACACAAGGAGGCTGTCTTCTGGAGAAGTGGCAGAAGGCCAGAGCTCTAGAATCAAGACTCAGTTATAGTACTTTTTAGCTGTGTGACCTTGGAGAACTTAGTTAGCCTCTCTGAATCCATGGGGCTCTGTCCTAGACACCTCTACCTATCCCAGCATGCCTCAGTCCTCTTCTTTCCTATGCAGACTCTGACTCTGGCAGACCTGAAGCCCAACCGGGGACCCATGTCTGGGGGCACGCAGGTGACCATCACGGGTACCAACTTGAATGCCGGCAGCAATGTGATGGTGATGTTTGGGAGCCAGCCATGCCTCTTCCACAGGTAAACTCCCGCCTAGGCCAGGGGAGGGGCCAGACAGATAAGGCACAGGGAGGGATACGTGGGATCCCACAGAGGTGGTTCCCCAGGCTGACTCTTCCAAGTCCCCCAAAAGCCAGTACTCTTCCTGTCTTGGGGTATGTGCAGTAGATACCAGCCCTGTCTTCCCTGGGATGTGGGGGAGGTGTCATGCTGCTGTCCACATTTCAGCCTGGTGTCCTAGTTTGTCCCCTTTGCAGAGGATGCAGGCACCACACTGAGCATCCAGTTCAGGACCAGCAGCTGATGCCTCTTCTGGAGGCAAAGCTTCTTCTGCTAGGAGCTGCCTGGGACCACCCCATCTGCTCAGAGCAGGTGATCCCAGAAGGCCAAGGCTGAGCCATCACGGGCAAGAGGCTTCCCTCTCTCTCCCTCTCTCTCTCTCTCTCTCTCTCTCTCTCTCTCTCTCTCTCTCTCTCTCTCTCTCTCTCTGTGCCTGGCTTGGCTCTGTAGCCAAAGGGATGTATATATCTTTCCCAGCTAGGAGCCTGGAGTAGGGGCCACAGGGAGACTATCCAAGGAATGCTGGGGGGAGATGTGACTGATCTGAGCCAGGGTCCCCAAGATAGGTCTCCTCGGAGAGGGTTTTGACAAGAACTGTGGCAGATGGACCAGCCCAGGCCTTGCATTGCTGCTGTCCAAGAAGCCCTCGTTCTTGGACGCTTTTGAGAACGGAGAGGTTGACTTTGTTCAAAGAGACTTGGGAAGGGTTGAGACTCATAAGGGGGCAGAGGCAGAGCCCAATCCCAGTGTGGCGGACACAGCTGCAGACATCAGAGCTGTAAGCCTGGGCTAGGACTCAGAGTCCTAGGGAGGGGGTGGCAAGGGGCCAATACCTGCCAAACTCACTTCACAGATCCTCGCTGCAGGCAAGCCAGGAATGAGCCATGGAGGAAAGAGCCTCACTGGACTTACATAGCTAGATCCTATATAGCTAGAAAAGTGGGTCAGGGTCTAGGGGCAAGGACACCCCAAAGGACCAAGCCTCTTTGAAAAGTGTCCTTGTCCCTGGTTTGGTGCTTGTCCCTGACCCCTGAGCTTTCTGTCTGTGGCAGTGCCCACCCCTTAATTCTGAGAAACCTGATACACCAAGAGAGGGATTGACCTGGGACCATAGCTACCCTCAGTACCCGGGCGCCCACGCTCTCCCTTCCCTTCCAGGCGCTCTCCATCCTTCATTGTGTGTAACACTACATCCTCGGATGAGGTGTTGGACATGAAGGTGACTGTGCAGGTGGACAGGGCCAGGATCCGCCAGGACTTGGTCTTTCAGTATGTGGAGGACCCCACCATCGTGCGTATTGAGCCAGAGTGGAGCATTGTCAGGTAGGAGGACTCATCCCTCAACTTCTCCCTGCCTCTGGGCCTCAGTTTCTCTTTCTCAGCTTCAGAAGCCCAACAGAAACGAGGCTTCATGCCATGAGCCTATAACCACAGCGGTTTGGGAGACCAAGACCTCTCCCCAGCCCTCTCTTCACCGGCCCTGTGCCTGCTTATCTTGGTTCCTCTCATACATCAGACTCAGCCAGGCAGAGCCTGGTCCTCATTCCTTGTGCCCAACACGAATGCACTAAGTAAAACAGCACAGAAGGAGAAGAGGGCATGAGATGCTGCTCTAGGAGGAACTGGATGGGGGTCCAGCCCTTCAGTGGTCACCTGGGGCAATCCATGGATCTTCCTGGACCTCCATCTTTAGGGGGATTCTTCTGGGGACTGAGAGACTGCAGGACCTCTGGAAAGTAGACGTGTAGCGCCTTCCATCAGAGATGGAGCTGTAGATAGCTAACTGTGTCTGCTTTTCCAAGCCTGGAGGACATGTTAGGATGAGAAGTGTCCACAGAAGCTGTACGTTTTGTGAGGGCCCCTTGAGATCCCTGGGAAGCTACTGTCCTGGGGTGCATGGAGAACACAGTGGAGACTTAAATGGGAAAGAACAGACTCTGTCCATGCTGCTTCGCCAACAAATGACCTTACAGCTCCTCAAGCTCCACCTGTCCTTGCTCAGGGCTTTCCACAGTCAACTGCAGTCAGGAGGGCCCTAGGACTGGAGGAGTTGGTGAAGACAGCATAAAGAAGGTCTATGCTCTGGCTGAGACAGAGACAAGCCTCGCCTACGGAGCTAAAATAAACCAGGGACCCAACCAATCTGACTGGTTGCCTGAACTTTTGTAAATAAAATTTTATTGGCACATGGCTCTCTGCTCACTAGTTGTGGTGTCTACAGTTATTTTCTTATGACTGCACAGAGTTGAGTAATTGTGACAGAGGCCATATGGCCTGTGGAGTCTAAATATTTGCTGCCTGGCCCTTCACAGAAATAGCTGGCCACCCTCTGCTTGAAGACCAGCGAGAACTAGCCTGGCTGCTGGGATAAGAAAGGCCATTGGCTGTCCTTAGCTAAGGCATGAAGGGGAAATGGCTTGTCAGAACCATGCCAGGCCTGGGCCTCAGAGCCTGGTGGTTCAGGAAGGAGACACAGCCCTTTACTCTCAAGCAGCTAGGCGGTGATACTCTGAGACAGTCATAGCCTTGGTGAATTCAGTTTCTCTTCACATTGTCACAGAAATGGCGTCATCTTCCTGCCACTCAGCAGTGCCCCAAGTCACACTCATGCCATGGGGGAGGTTAGACACACATCCTGGACTGTCAGCAGTTTTGCTTAGGTTAAAAAAAATCTGAAGATGGCATGAGCTCTGCACAGAATGCGGATCTGAGCTTCCTATAAGTGCCTGTGTTGTTTGTCCCCAAACAACAATGGGATCATTTTAAACTCAGTGTAGTTCAACTGAATGCAGAGCCATTGTGTGGCTCACCAAGAGAGAGAACAAAGCATATTTATAGGTGCAAACCCTGCCAGACCTCAGCAGGTGGAACCGCCGTCATGACAAGCGCCATACTGGACAGTGGAGCCCTGAGCGTCTCATCTCAGGTGTTTTTGTTGATACCTAAGCTCTTCATTTGTTCTACTGATAGCACGTGCAGGTCATGAGCAATCAAACATCTTTCACATAAAGCCAACACCTGCAGACGATACAAATGCCAAGGCCTAGGTAGCCCTTTACCCAACAAAATACAAAACAACCATTTTAAACATAACTAAAAATAAACTTCTCAAGCATTTTCCCCTTTATGTATAAGACAATAAAAAATTCTTTATCTCTACAACACAATTTAACACTACACCAGCTATCTACAAGAGGAACAATTATGAAGCTTCTTAATATACTGGACCAAAATGGAATCAAACATCTATGAAGCTTTTTACAATGTCTTTTGACAGCAGAAAAACATTGTCAATGTCCAATTATCTGGAATTCACTCGTGATCTTCTGGGCTTCTCCAAAGGGCTTGGGTCACTTCTGTGGCTCTGACACCTGCAGCACACACAGCTTGTGTTCCAGGTTCTGGCTGGCTCCACTCCACTGCTGCTGTCCTTGGTGGTCATCTCATGGCACTGGCATCTCCAAAACTCCTGGGGTCCCTGACTGCAATTGGGCTGCACTTTCACCAATAGCCTTTCCTGGGCTCTCTTCATTGTGCCAAGCCTCAACTTCTCTGTATGACCCCTCCAACCTGGGCCTTCATCTGCCACTAAGACTATACCTTCACTAGTGACCTCTCGTGGCCTCTCACAGTACCAAGCCTCAGCTGTTCTCCAAAGACTCCTTCATGCCTTCAAAACCAGTACCACCTGGGTGACTCTTACAGTACCAAGTTTGGCTGCCAGCATGAGACACAACCTCAACCAGTTCTGGAAGACAGCTTCTGTGTGCTGACCCTGAGGAAACACTTTCCAGACTTTAATATGGAGTCTGGTTTTCAGGAAAGACAACTGATAACCTTGTCTGCAGGAAGGGTTTCCTTGTGAGGTAGAGTTCTCATCAACATAGCAGATGTGTCTTGTCAGGACCACCTTACCTCACCAGTATCTGGACAGGTTTGCACAAAACAAAACAAACAAAACAACAAAACAAAATACCTGGACTCTCCAACGTATGGAGTTTCTTTTTCTTCTTACCTGTCTCCATGTTGGATTAGTTGGTATGATACTGTGCCCCATGTTGCAAGTGCCACTTGTAGTTGTTCGCTAAAATCCTTCACCCTAAGTTTAGAGAAAGGGAAAGGAAGGATAGGAAGACACCTTCACTGCTCTTGCAAGTGGCTTTGATAGAGAAAGAGAGAAAGGTAGAAATCTTCGCAGCCCTTTGAGGCTGTCCTAAACTTGGAAGCAGGAGCTGAGTGAGTCAGACTGGCGTCTCAGCTCACTATCTACAAACCCAATCTCTCCAACCGATGTTCTTCTTTGCAAGAATCAACAAACCAACCAACCCATCCCGGCTCTCAGGCCTTCAAGCCTTACGTACTCTAAACAAAAGTTCCCATGAATCCAAGTGGCACAGGATCCCAAGAAAAAGCTACACATGGCAAAACAGCTGCATCCAACCAAATTATAGCCATGGGCATCGAGCATTCCAAATCAAACTCATGATCATCCACCACACCTGGGATGGAACAGAAACCTAGTCCAAACACCATTTTACATTTTTAAAGAAACCAAAATAACAAAAACTTCTTCCAAGTGTCCCATTACAAGCAAATGTAGAATTACTGGGCTAGGAAGGCTGGGAACAGGGAGGCTATATACCAGGAACTCATCAAGACTGTGCTGTGTGTAGAAATCCTGCAGGCACAGCTGGATATATATGTGAGCACATGAGCACGTGAGTGCGGGCCAGACACACTCAATGAGAAAGAGAATTAACGGGAAGTTTAAATATGGGAAAGTAGATAGAGGGAGAGAGACCCATGTGAGTGTGGGTGACAGAGAATCGTAGCCACTAAGCTTGGAAGTAATTAACCTACAGAGCCCTACTTCAGAACGCGGGATTTTTGTCAAAGACACGCCATTGACTAGCAGTCGGGAGAATTCTCACTCTCCTTTGAGTAGTCCGAGGATGACATGGCCAAGCAACAGGGCTGCCCACCTTCCCCACCATCTTCTCAGCCTTCCTGGGCACAGAGCATGTCATCCTTTGAAAGGCCACACTGAGGTGAAGCACCCAAGTCCTCCTCGTCTGTGTCTCCTGCCACCTTGGGGCTCAGGAGACAAGTCTCAGAGAATGTCATAGACGTACTGTCAGAAGAGGTGTCTGGACCTGGACCACGGCCTTTATAGGTCTCGGTTGGACCGAAGCTACCGTGGAGGAGATGTCTAGCATGGTTGCCATGGAAACAGATTGTGCTTGGACCCTGGAGGTTCTGCTGGGGACCATTACTTTTGAGTGGTGAGGGGTAGGGAAGGAGACTTCAGGGCTACAACAGAGAGCCTCAGAGAAAGAAGGGGCTATCCTGTTACCTGGGCTTCCCTGGGACTTCATGTGACAAATAGCAAGGACAACATGGACATCTGGTTACCACCGTCCTCCCTCTGGGCTTCCGAGCTCCTTGTCCTTGTTTTTACAGTCAGCTTGCATCGCTGTCTCTAAGCACACAAGTGTGCTTCCTGGTCCTCATTGTTGCAGCTCATCCTGATGGCCGCTGTTGTCATGGTCAGTACGTCTCCTATGCCTGTGGTTCACACAACTCCTCTCTTTCTTTTGGGCAGTGGGAACACACCTATCGCTGTCTGGGGAACTCACCTGGACCTCATACAGAACCCCCAGATCCGTGCCAAGCACGGAGGGAAAGAGCACATCAATGTGAGTCCGTCGGCAAGGCCTTGCCCACACACAGTGAGACGGCACGGGTACCTCCAGGTCCCGGGGTGGTGGGATAGGGGAGTTGGCATGGTTTTCAGCTTTGGGGGGCTATAAGCCTGAGAGAGCAATTGCCTCCACAGTTCGCGGGGTTCCATTCTCACCCGACTGTCCCTACCAACTTTAGAAAATGCCTAGTCATTACCACACTCACATTGGGCAAAGCCAGGGCTAGGAGGCAGCCATGGGGCGGCAACTGTAAGTGGCCGAGTGTGATCCGGGCCCCTCCTCCACGAATCCTCCCGTGTCAACCCCACGCGGTGTCCACAGCACACCAGGAGTCCTCACTGTCCCCTCCTGACTCCTGCAGATCTGTGAGGTCCTCAACGCTACCGAGATGACCTGCCAGGCTCCAGCCCTCGCCCTGGGTCCCGACCACCAGCCAGATCTCACTGAGAGGCCTGAAGAATTTGGTTTCATCCTGGACAATGTCCAGTCTCTCCTAATTCTCAACAAGACCAACTTCACGTACTATCCCAATCCTGTGTTTGAGGCTTTCAGTCCCTCAGGAATCCTAGAGCTCAAGCCTGGCACCCCCATCATCCTAAAGGTATTCCAGATAAGCTTTTCATAGCACTTTGATTGTCAGTTACTGATTTATCACGGGGAAGAAGAGAGGATACTAGAATATATAATGTCTTAGTCTGTTTTCTGTTGTCACAAAATACTTGATGCTGGGTACTTTTAAAGAAAAAACAGATAACTTACCTCATCATTCTGGACAATGAAAGACCACCTAACAGTCCTTGTTCTCATGAGGCCCTTCTAGCAGGAGCTCATGAGACAGGGGAGATGGTGCTGTCAGACAGGGAGCAGAGGGAGTCATGACCTTCCAGTAGGCCCCACGTCTTAAGGTCCCCTTATCTTATAGTACTAGGGACCACGCTCCTAACACATGTCCAACACATGTTTCAGTTCTTTGGACTTCTTGCTGATGGTTCTTTCTCAGTTCATTCGTAAGATGGGATATTGGTTAGGAGGGGATGGCAGCCACCAGGAGCTACAGCACTGATGCCAGGTTGAGGATGGGGGCTTTCCTGTCTGTCCAGGGCAAGAACCTGATCCCACCCGTGGCTGGAGGCAATGTGAAGCTCAACTACACTGTGCTGGTTGGGGAGAAGCCGTGCACCGTGACGGTGTCGGACGTCCAGCTGCTCTGCGAGTCTCCCAACCTCATCGGCAGGCACAAAGTGATGGTGAGGTTTCTGGGGCCCTGTTGTGTGTGGAGCAGGCAAGAGGGGTGCTGGGTGAGTGGCTAGCAGGGACTTCTTAGAGCAGGCAAGACGGGTGCTGGGTGAGTGGCTAGCAGGGACTTCTTAGAGCATGTCCTGCCCACTGTGAGCTTTCCTCCCAGGTCAGCCCAGACCTTGTCCCTCTTCCCGCCCACTAGCCAGCTTCTCTGTACTGTCATTCTCTCTGTACTGGCTGGCGCAACAGGGACAGCACATTAAATGGCGTGATGCATTGTCCGCTAGGGGCAAGAGCACCTTTAAGAAGTGGGTCATTCTTAGGGCGGTCTGTGATTGCCGTTTCTGTGTCTTGGTTCCCACCGCAGATGGCAGAAGGAGTCTCAGTTGTTGGTAGACTGCAGATGTGAGCTGTTTCCTCTGCTGTGTCCTCCCGAGGGGTGGGCACACTTTCAAGTTGAGAGGTGGCCCCTGCTGCCCATGCTCTCATGCTCTCTCTTCTATTTCCTGATGTGGGAGTGGGGCTCCTCACTGGCAATCATGCGCTCATCCTGACCTGTGACATCCCTGTCTTCCGTGCCCGCAGGCTCGGGTAGGCGGCATGGAGTTTTCCCCTGGGATGGTGTACATCGCCCCAGACAGCCCGCTCAGCCTGCCCGCCATCGTCAGCATCGCGGTGGCAGGTGGCCTGCTCATCATCTTCATCGTGGCTGTGCTCATCGCCTACAAACGCAAGTCTCGAGAGAGCGACCTGACGCTGAAGCGGCTGCAGATGCAGATGGACAACCTGGAGTCCCGCGTGGCCCTGGAGTGCAAGGAAGGTACTGAGCGCCCAGGTGCTGGGGTCCGTGTGTGTACACGTGTCCCCCATAGTATAGAAGCATGTAGGCTGGGCGGTGTTAGGGAGTGTGTGAGCATGTACACACACTTGACTCGGTGCTTGTGAGTGTGTGCATGTACACACACTTGACTTGGTGCTTGTGAGTGTGTGCATGTACACACACTTGACTCGGTGCTTGTGAGTGTGTGCATGTACACACACTTGAGTTGGTGTGTGTCTATGTGTGTTTTTGTACATCTAAACACACTTGAATCAGTGCATGTGTGTGTGTGTGTGTGTGTGTGTGTACATATATGCTGCTTTACAAGACCAGCCAGCCTGGGCAGCATTTGGCAGCTGAAGGTCATGTATGTGTGCATGTGTACACATGAGCCAAAAAGTGGTAGTTATGTGCATGCATGTGTGTGTTTCTTTCATTCACAGACTCGTACAGTGCTCACACAGTAGGCAGAGCTGGGGGTTGTGTTTATGAATGTATGCATGTGTGTAAGTGTGTGTGAATGTGTGTGAGTATGTGAGTATATGTGAGTGTGTGTGTGAGTGTGCATGTGTGTGAGTGTGAGTGTGTGCATGTGTGTGAGTATGTATGAATGTATGTATGTGTGTGCGCATGTGTGCGAGTGTGTGAGTATGTGAGTGTACATGAATGTATGCATGTGTGTGAGTGTGTGTGAGTGTGTGAGAGAGTGTGGGGGTAGGGATGGAATATGTATGTATGTGTCCCATTCACAGGCCAGCAAGCTGGGCCCAGTGTCCCCAGAGGCTGGGCATTCTACCCTCAGCATCTTCCTGCCTGTCTCTGAGCTTAGCCTGTGTCCCAGACCAAAGCCCGTCTAGCAATCCTGCCTCGTGGTTTTCTCCTTACTCCTTCCAGATACGTTATTGGGATCATTTACACACAAGAACAGTCAGATTCAGAACTCTGGCTTGGGGGTTTTCAGTCTTCTCCAGGGACGACCTGGGGGTCTCAACATGATGCACGCAAGCAATCCTCAGTTGTCTTCCATCGGCAGGAAGGGAGTTCTGAGGGTTGATCTGTGATTTCAGAGGATGTGCGTTTTACAGCTTGTGTTTGAAAAGTGTACACAAGCTACCATGAAGGGAGACCAGCAGTGGCAAACCCACGAAGGCAACTTAGCGAGCAGAGCAGAAGCGTACAACCTCAGGACATCCTTCTGTGAGCTACCCTGGGAGCGAGGAGCTGGGCTATTTCTCTGTGGGTAATACTGTGCCCAGTGTTAATCCAGCCCTGTGCCCCAGCATCCTCAGGTTCCCACCGGGGAAGCTCCGCCTCCCTTGACAGGGACAAGGCCCCATCCCATTTCTGTATCCTTCAGCTGTCATGCTGGCATCCGCCTTGTGGGACTGTTAATTACTGCCTTTTATTATATTTACACTGCTTAATTTTTTTCTCTGCAATGTACTCTTCCCTCTAATTAGGTGTAGTGATTAGAATCTCTTTTATGTGTGGCAGGCATGAGGCTTTGAATATTGGAGGCGCATGGCGACTTAAAGGAATCTGCAGACCCAGCGAACACCGATGCCTCCCTTCCCTCCTGGCCAGTGAAGCAGGCCAGTCGCGCAGAAGCGACTGAAGGGAGGGGGTACCAGGCTCCCTTAGGAAGCTCCCCAGGGAAGGAAGGCTCAGCAGGCAGACAGGAGTGTAGCAGAAACCTGTGGAGTCCCACAGGGGGCCATGGCTTCTGGCTGGGGTCAGTTATGCTTCTAGGATGGAAGGAGACATCTTAGAGAACAGAGCATGCAGGGTCAGCTGAGCAAGCGTGCTCCAGGATGCCAAGGCGGCTTCTACTTGTTCACAGGGCTGCTCGGGCCGAGGGCAAGGTTTGAGTGGAGACTTCACTGTCAGCCAGGAAGAAGCCCATACCCACATGTAGAAGACATCAGCCAGACCTGAGCTTCGGATGTATTGGCACACACATGTGCAAACACACATTTCCACCCTGCACCCTCACTGACATGTTTGCACATTGTTATACTAGTTAAAACAGGCACGCATGTGCACCCCATTCCTGCTCATGGATGTCTTTCCACTTACACAAACACAGATATGTGTTCTTTACTCCGGACATGAACAAGTGTGTTGGTCGGTTTATATTACTGTGACCAAATAACCCAACAGAACCAACTTAAAGGAGGGAGGTTTCTTTCCTCATGGTTTCAGAGGGTTCATCCATCATGGAGTAGGGGGAACACGGTGGAACTGACAGCTGTCAGAAAGCAAAGAAGGGCAGAAACAGAAAGGGGTCAGAGCAGGATACAGTCCCAAGACACCCCCCGCCCTAGTGATCTGCTTCTTGCCAGGCCCTACCTTCCATAAATCAACTCCCTCCAACGACATCATATTATGCATCCATCAGAAGAGAAGTCAACCCATTGATACTAATTGTTTCTGAAGAGACCCTTACGGACGTAGTCAGAGATAAGCTTCATGGTCTCCTAGGCACTTCTCAAGCCACTCAAGCTGGCAAGTAAGATCAACCATCAAGACATGTTTGCTAGGCTTTGGTGAACATACATATCAAGGAGGCCTCCTGACTCCCTTTATGTACGCACGGTGCTCACACGCATCAGAGTAGAGAAGCATCAGAGCTTCTACCCTGATATGCTTGACCAGAACCCCAACATCCATGCGACAGAAGAGGGACCTAGGGAGGAAGCACCAAAGGGCCACAGTCTGTCAGTGTCCAGCTGAGCCCCCGTCTTTTCCAGCAAGCCTTGGCGCACTCCTGGCATCAAGATCCATGGGAGCCTAGAGCCTTCATGTCAGCTTTACCTTAGTCACCAGGAAGGACAAGGCAGGACCTTGTCTGCAGTTCAGGATAGCTGAGTCATGTTTATGTGTCATCCTATCCCACTGGGCAGTGGGTGTGATCTTCGATGTCCAAGAGACACTTTGGACTTGTGACTCCCTTCTGAACCCACCGATTCCTTTTTCCTAGTCTTAAGTTTACACAAATGAAAGTAAGTATTGGTTAGGCAGCAGCCATGACTCCTGCTTTTTCAGGGTGTGCCAATACGTCCTGTTCATGTGTGTGCGTGTATGTACGCATGCAGATGTGTGTATGTGGACATGAACCAAGGAGAGTGCCACAGCTTAGCAGGATTAACAGCTACATCTCTGAGGCGGCGGAGGATGGCCTCAGGGAGGCCTTGTGCCCAGGGTCAAGTATGACAGTTTTGGCTCTGAGCTGTATTGCATGCGGGATTTTCCTAGGGGCCAGCTGGGGCCTTGTGACTATATTTATCTGGGGGCCTGAGCTGATCTCACAGACAACAGTACGTGCATGCAATTACAACCCACATCCAGACAGCATCACATTGAGGCAGGAAGGACAAAGGTTCCCCCTCCAGATCTGTGCAGAAGATTAGAGTGACAGTCTCTCTGCCCAAGCCTTGTGTGGTTTCTGAGAACTACATGATCCAGAATCAGATGCTCAAAATATTGTTTTATTGGAAGAAATTGTTCTTGACTTTAATAACAAAAGCTGGTTCTAAGTTCTGAGACTAGATATAGGCTCTTCTGTCTGTCCTGTCCCTCTCTCCTCTGCCCTTCCTGTATCCCTTCCCGACACAGCCTACAAACCGGAGCTCTTCCTCTTCTGGCCCTGATAGCATCAGAGGTCTGAGGGCTGCCTTTCCATCCTCTGCTACTTGAAGTACATGACACCCCAGAGCAGCTTTTCCCCATGCGAATGCCATCCAGCCCCGTCCTTCCTGCGTGCACAGGTCCACAGGGGCCTGCGGGAGGGTGCTGAATACTCCCAGAGGGGTTACCCTTAGGCTGGCCCCACCCAGCATCTCACAGGATTCTCAGAGATTGTCCTTCAGGCTCTGTCCACCTTGTTTTTAAAAACAGGGTCTCTCACTGGCCTGGAGCTTTCCCAGTGGAGGAGGCTATCTGGCTAGTGAGCCCCAGTCTCCGTGGCCGGATTACTAGGATCACAAGTGTGCGCCACCATGCCCAGGGCTTTTTGTTTTGATTTGTTTTGTCTTGTTTGTTTTCAACAGTTTTAGGGACCAAACTCAGGTCTTCAGGCTTACAAGGCAAGCTCTTTGCTCATCGAGCTTCCATCCCAGGCCACTCATGGGCTTCTCTTTGTGCCAGCTTTTGCAGAGCTACAGACAGATATCCATGAGCTCACCAGTGACCTGGATGGAGCTGGGATTCCCTTCCTGGACTACAGGACCTACACCATGCGGGTGCTGTTCCCAGGGATTGAAGACCACCCTGTGCTAAGGGACCTTGAGGTAAGAATCAGTACCACCTCCTGCTGCTATTATAGCAGTGTGCTGGTGATCAGCAAGCTCAACATCCCGATTCAGAAGTGAGGAAACTAAGGCGAGAGAGGGAGTGCATCTTGCCTGTGGTCCCCCAGCTTGTAAACACCAGCCAGTCTCTCTGGTGGAGATGGGACCAAGCCAGGGACCCTCAGAGCACATGTTCCAGTAGCATGTATAGGTCTCAGAGGCTCACACAGCTCTTACAGGACTGAATGGTAGAGAGGAACCTCTTTCAAGAAAACCTACATGTTGTTGACCAAGGCGACTATAGAAGAAAGAGTTTATGGGGATTTACAGTTTCAGAAGGTGAGTCCGTGCCATCATAGTGAGCAGGCATGGCTCTGGAACATTAGCTGAGAGCTTACATCTTGAGGCAACAACCATAAAGCAGAGAGACCTGACTAGGAAGGGCACAGGCTTTAGAAACCTCCAAGCCCACTGCTTCTCCAGCAAGGCCACACCTCCTAATCCTTTCTGAACAGTGCCACCGACAGACACCAAGCGTTTAGATATATGCACCTATGTGGGGGCATTCTCATCCAAACCAACCCAATGTACACGCAACTAAAAATACGCACAGAGACCTGAGTTCAGTAAACCGCAGTATACGGGGCTGCACTAGTTAGTTGGTGCTCAGTACAGGTATAAGGGATTTCAGCACTTGATGCTTCCTTGGGAAAGACAGTTGGTGCCTGGGGAAGGGAGGTGTCATCCTGCCACCCAGGACCCCATCTTCTGAAAACACTGTCTTACTTGCTGTCTAGCATGCGGTCTCCCTCATGCATATCGCACTCTGTTCAGAAAGAGCTTTGGAATGGTTTATCAAGACAAATACCAGAGAAAAGTGGGAAATGATAAATGAAGAAAACAGGACAAAATAAGAATCCTGAGGGATGACCATTACAAGTTGATAGCCATTAAAATCCCCTCTCAGCCCTAAGTGCTTTTCATGCATTCGAGTATTTACCATCCCAGGAGCCCTCTGAGTAGGTGAACCCATTTTATAGGTAAGCAAAGTAAGAGGGCAGAGAAGCCTGGTGAGGATGCACAGTTGCTGGGGACAGAGCCAAGAGCAGAGTCAAGGCTGTCAGGCTTCATGCTTCCTTCTGGCTGCAAACCTGTACACAGTCCTGGTGTCCTTCCTTCGAATACGGAGGAAAAGAATGTACAGCTGAAGCAACAATGGAAAATACGGTGCAACCTTGGTGTCCACTGTCCACACAACGCAACCTTGGTGTCCACTGTCCTCACAACGCAACCTTGGTGTCCACTGTCCACACAACGCAACCTTGGTGTCCACTGTCCTCACAACGCAACCTTGGTGTCCACTGTCCATACAGCGTAACCTTGGTGTCCACTGTCCTCACAACGCAACCTTGGTGTCCACTGTCCTCACAACGTAACCTTGGTGTCCACTGAGCACACGATGACAGCAGACACTTTGCTTAGTGTTGTGGACGCTGATGTTGGAGTGAGTGTCCACGGGGGTCTATTTGGATGCTGCAGGCATAGCAGCTCACACTGCTCATTCACAGCCATGTTTGCAACACCCACATTTCTCCATATTTGCTTGTTGGATGGTGCAGACATGTGTATGCACGTGTGTGTGTGTGCATGTGTGTCTATGTGCTCACTTTTATGAGAGAATGGGCATTTCTGTGTTGGAGAAGCCCTCCTCGACCCTCTGGCTGATAGACACTAGGAAGCACTTTTAGAGACTAGAGGTAATGATCCCACATTCCCTCTGGCTATGAACCTTTAGTCTCTATCAATCATGTATGTGTGTGTGTGTGTGTGTGTGTGTGTGTGTGTGTGTGTGTGTGTGTTTATACATGCATCATGTATTTATGCATAAAGGCACTTGGTAGCTCAGGGTGCTTGCTCCGTCTGTTGCCTGTTTGGACTCTGTCTCTGCCCCTCCCCTTTCTACTCTTTCCCTTGTCTATCATCTTTCCTCAGCCTCACTTTAATTTGCACCCAGACTCCAGGCTTCTCAGGACATAAAGAGCATGCGAGTTCCTAGTTAAGAGGGGAAGCCAGGGCGGTAAGCGGATAGGCCACTCTCGTGTCTGAGTGTGTTACTGGTGTATAAGATGTGTGCTTCACTGTTGTGATTCTGACTTCCCACAGATGAGGAACTTGGCGTACAGTACCAGTGTAGGAAACATCTGAGTGAAAGAATATATGTCTGTCTGTACTAGAGATAAAACAGCGGTCCTAGCTAGGGGAGTGATGTCTTTCCTGTCTATGGGCATCAGAGGGAATGATCTAAGAGTCCAAGCAGGACGGAATATACAGTTATTTTCTTCCCTCACTTCATTAGTTCAAATCCCAAGTGTATGTGAGGATGTATCTTTAAAATGGCATTTTCTAAGCCGAAGCCAGAGTTGGGCCCAGAAATCAACTATGCCATCCCTACAGTAGCCTGATGCTGTGTGCCCCTGTGTTCTTATGTGGACCATTACCTTGTTGGCTTCCAACCTATTCTTGTAATGGAAAGTTTCTCCTTGGTATTCTGAGTGTGGAGACACCCCACTGATGGAGGAGTGTTTCCCAAACCTTTCAGCCTCCTGGGGCACATGACCACAGCAGGAAATGTGAAGGGAGAGTGTGCTCTTGCTCTGGTGGGTCTCTAGGCTACATGGGAGAGTAAGGGCATTAGAGGAAGAGACCTTCCTGGCCCTAGCTGCATACCAGTACTTTAAAAACACAGAGAACTGTCAGTCACACAGGCCAGACGCTGATCCATCACTGCCTGCTAAATCCTAACCTATTGGGTTACAATTAAAATTTACTATCCATTTTTATACATACAGATTTCAACTAAAGTGGAGAGCCATCTGGATAGTAAAGAATATTTGCTTTCAGAGCGATTTTGGCCAGTGGTGGAGAGGGGGTGGCAGACTATGAAAGAGGTAGTTCTGGATACTCTTTTCCAAGATAGGTCACTTCCCTCTCCATTCCCAATCAAATGGAGAAAAAATGTCTACCTCCAGCACCGAGGACAGAGAGTGATGTGTGTTATGTATCTAGAACAGCAGTGAAGGGATCTACAGCAGAGGCAGGGAATAAAACCGTTGCCGATTCTGTGTACATGGTGTGTGCCAAGCACCTCAGGTACATTATCTTATTTAATGTTTATAAAACATTATGACACAGACCCTCATGTTCTCATTTTATAGGTAAGGCAGCGGACTCTGGAGGGGCTGGAGTTCTCTTCCACACACAGTACTGTGTTCCCTGATTCCAGAGCCCAGACTGCTGGCCATGGTGCCTTTCCTGCAAGAAGATAGCCAGAACTGTCTTGCCCTGGCCCCCAAATGCTTGCTGGCCACAGGCATATGATTTTTTTAAGGTGCAAGGGCAGCCACACAGTAGGTTCAGAGTGGGTCTTTGTGGTACAGAGTGTTCTATATGCTGCACTGCCAAACCTGCTCTTGGCCACCTCTCCCTTTGACAGACAGCCCGAGCAGCTGGGAGGCTGTGCCTGGGAAGGCTGCAGGGAGAAGCCTGAGGTTGCTTTCAAACAGCTCCTGAAACCAGAACTGGGGTAGGCATGGTGATAGGTGGGGAGTTTGGGTTTGAAAAATCCAGCACTGCCCTGGGGTGTAGTTACAAATGTGTAATTTCTCTGAGAAACTGTGACAATCACAACCGTCCTGTGCAAGATCATTAGGAAACTCCACCAAAAGCATACACATAATGTGCATTGCACACTGCGCAGTAAACAGTATATAGTTACTCTTATATATAGTCACAGTATATAGTTACTGTTATGTATAGTCCCTCTTATATATAGTTACAGTGTCTAGTCACTCTTATATAGCTGTAGTATACAGTCACTCTTACAGTTACAGCATATAGTCACTGTTATAGTTCAAGTAGCAGAGGAGTCATTCTGGGGAGAGGGAGAGGAGAGGAATTAAGACATAACCAGCCACAGGTTTGGGAAGGAAGTCAGGAAAGCAGACAGGTGGTAGATAAATGCCTGAGCTATGGCAGAGTGAAGCTACCATGTATCCCTTGCCAGTACTGCAGCAGCCCACCATAGACTGGGGAAGCAAAGGAACCAGGTATGAGGTAAGCCAAGGCTGGGCCCTCTTGGGACAAGGAGGGACTCAGCAGGTAGGGCTATGATGAGCCCAGATGAACTGTCAGGTTGTCCTGGATGGTACCCACCATACCCTCTTGACTCTGTCATTCTCCTATCCATGTCTGAGGCTTGGCCTTCCAAGTACTAGTACTGCAGCCAGAAGAACAACAAAGGACTTGTTTGGGAGCAGACAGGCTTCCTCTCAGATTTCAGACTCACCAGAATGCCCCGCCACCAGGAAAGCTCTCGTAAGACCTTTCCCATACAGAGTACATGGAGACCCAGTGTGCCCTCTGCAGAGGAGCCAGGGACTTGGAACTGGCTTTGAGCTGACACCAGCCTGCTGCCTGTGCCTCAGCCTGAGTCTGGGACACAGAGGCTTCTGAGTCATGGAGAGAGTGGCTATTTCTGTCATCTTCTGTGACCTGGGGCTAGCAGGCCATCTTCTTTTGCCTCTGCCAGTCCTTACCAGTTGGAACCTCGGGAGCATAGCAGAATACACTAGCTGCCCTTTGTGACTCAGCCATGTGTGCTACTCAGGGCAACAGGCTTCTCATGAGTTGTCAGAGCCCATGCGACGGCTCCTGGTCGGGTAGGACATAGTTCCGACCGCCTGGGTTCATGGCCGACTTGGAGGCTTCTGTCTTGGGATTCTGAGGAAGCTCCTGTCCTCATGCAACCCCAGAGGTCCTAACAGAACCTGTACCCTAGTGTGTTGTGTGGATTAAAGGAGTCAATATATCCAAAGCAATCCAAACAGGACTTGGCATAGAGTGAGGTCTGTATGTATGCATATTAGTTCCTTCAACAACTGACAATAGTGAGTGACAGCGATAGAATTCAATCCAAGCTTGACCAGCTCTGAAACCGTGTTCTTTACTGTGGCTGTTCTTCTCAAAGACCTGAGGGGTTCAGACATAGCCCTTAAGTCACATCCTTGGCACCTCTGCCAGCCGCCCCTCCTGCCTCAGGACTGCATTCAAGGGGCAAGCCCTGATCACTTTTCCAAGAAGGCTCCCTAGCCAAGTAGCCAAGCCCGTGGCCGCATTCCCAAGAGCTCATTAGTTTTCTCAGAAGCAAACGCGCAGAGCATTGCACATACATCACTGTTTAGCACAGTGACTGACAGGTCCCCAAGAGAGATCCCTGTCCCACCCGTTAAGCCACTGTTCAGGTCAAGAGGCAGAGCAGTACCAGGTCTCTAGAGGTTTCATGTGCCCCTCCCAGCTGCCCAAGAAAGCCACTTTCTGATTACCAGTGAGTTATCTTCCCTGTCCCGAATCAGCGTTTAAATGGTGCTGTGTGAAGAAGGAACCCACTCTCGTGTCTGTCTTTTCCACTCAGTGTGTTCACAGTGTTTGCCACGTTGCTATAGTAGTCATTTGCTGTAGTGGGCCATTTCCTCCCAGGGCAATGGAGTATCCATTCATTCTGTTGCTGCTGGGCATCTGGGAGACACCAGCCTGAGGTTCCTCTGAACAAGGCTACTGCACCCCTTTCCGGACGTGTCGGGGGCTGTCCTCCATGCTCAGTTAAATAGCCAACATGTGTCTTTCAGGCTGGTCATACCCTCCTGTGGATTTCCCAAATGCCCTACCCTGCTGGGAGGAAGGTAGAGTCACCTTCCTCCTCTTCCTCTGGGTAGAGGCCATGAGGGTAGTCCTTAGAGGCCTATCTCTCCCTTTTCTAAAATAGGTCAGTTGAAGTTCCTAAGAGATAAATGACCTTTCACAAGCTTACCTAGTGTGGTGGTGGTAGCAGAGTCTGGGGAATCCAGTAGTCATAATCGTTTGACCACAAGACCTTTGGAGTTGGGGAGGGGAGGGATGGGTATTAGGATAGCTGGGAGCCTAGGCCTGGCAACCCCCCAAACAGGACATAAACCATAGCAGTTCTGGCCTCTCAGAGCTCCAGAGGGTCAGGAGGTGATCTGGGGCACATGCTCTTCATTGGCTCTTTCTCACAAGCAGGGAAGAGCTGGGTCTCTAGAGTTAGCACAGGTGGGTTCAAATCCCATTGTTACTTCTTGTGAACTGTGGCTAATTCTCCAGGTCTCAGTGGCTGTGTCTCAAACCTGTATGTACTTATCTGTAGCTTTTGGGGGGCAACCAGACTCCAGGAGATGCGTGGACAAGCAAACTCCCTTTGTTCAGGACAAAGGGCACACTTTATACCCGCTATGACCCCTCATTGCCCCCCATCCCACTCCCATTTGTCTCTTTAGCAGGATCGTGGTGAAATGTCCTTTGCTGGTTGGCTCTCATGATGCCATCTGTTCCTAGGTATCAGCTTTCACATCTGTGCGACCACTGCCTCTGTTTTAAATCCTGGCAGCCGGTTCTTAGGGAGGCCTTACTTCCTCCCACACTTGTCCACTTCACGGGCTGTGATGGAGGTCACACAGATACCAGGCCCCATGTCTGACATCTAAGAAGGACTTGGTAGTGTTAGCCAGATCAACTGCTCCTGGAACAGTGGGGGTGGGAGTGCCCGGACAGTCAACGGAGCACCCAGAAGCTCACGTTAGGACCTCGAATCTCCCCACAGGTCCCAGGCTACCGGCAGGAGCGTGTGGAGAAAGGACTGAAGCTCTTTGCCCAGCTCATCAACAACAAGGTGTTCCTTCTGTCTTTCATCCGTACTCTGGAGTCTCAGCGCAGCTTCTCCATGCGTGACCGTGGTAACGTGGCCTCACTGATCATGACGGTCCTCCAGAGCAAGCTTGAGTATGCCACCGATGTGCTGAAGCAGCTACTGGCTGACCTCATTGATAAGAACCTGGAGAGCAAGAACCACCCCAAGCTGCTGCTCAGGAGGTGAGAGGCCTACGGTGTCCAGCAGGGGTCAGAGTACCCCTACCCAGCCCATCCCTATGTACGGCTCATGGAGCCCTTTCCATACACCAGGCAGGCTGCAGAGGGATCAGCTATGCTTCCTAAGGGTGAGGCTGACCTTAGGAAGCCATGTGATGGACACATCACATGGGTACTCACACCCCATATCTCCTTCCCATCATCCCCCTGCCCTTCTACTCTCCAAATTGTGTGATTGACTCCTCTAATTCTGTGTCAGAGATCAGTTAGCCTGGCCTCATCTAGGCCAGGATTAGAATTATAAAAAAGCCTCAGGCTGTCCATGGTCCAGGAACAAAGCAGCATACAAGAACATAGAAACGAAGCCATTTGGGTCCCTCCCAGGCCTGATGGGAATCTGCATTTTAACAGGGAACTAAGTCACTGGACTTGTGTTACAGTTGGAGAAACAGGAAGTGAAAGTCTTTTGAGACAACTGAACCAGTGCAGCCAGGGAGGCAGGTCCTGACCCACAGTGTAGGCTCAGGAGTCACTGCTGGGCAAAGTTAGATGCTGCTAGGAAGTTTCCTTGTCACCGTGACCACACACCTGACCCAAGCAGATTAAAGTAGCACCATTTACTTTGGCTCATGGTTTGAGGGGATACAGTCCATACAGGAAGGTAATGGTGGCTCCTGGCCAGTAATGTACTTCCTCCAGCTACGCTCCGTCTATTAAAGATTCCACAGCCACTCGCAGCAGTGTCACACCAGCTGGGAACCCAGTGCGCAAACCCAGGAACCTGTGGGAAACATCTCCTTTGAACTACAACATGCTCATCCTGCCACACGTCTCTGAGAGCCCCTGCCTACACTGTGACATCAGCTTGGTTAGAAAACACAGGCACTCAAGTTCTGTACTTCCATCCATTTGAAGGGCACCCGTTTCTCTTCTCAGCTGTTATTCCAATGCCCAGCTACAGTACATCTGCAGTTAGAAAACACCATGGAAACCGCCACATCCAGCTGTCTGCCCAGACCTCTCCAAACTGCCTTCCTGACCTCTGCCCCGTGGTCTCTGGGTCAGACTCCAGGCCTCAGTAGTGTTCATCCTGTCTGGCAGATAGACTTAGCTTTCTGGTGCAAGGGGAGGGGGCGCATTTCCCTCACAGCTGCAAAAGGCTGCAATGCAGAGGAGATTCCCACAGCTCTACAAACTGCAAGGTAGATAATTTTGATTTTTGTTTTACTTTCACCGTGCGGCCACCCACTGGCATAATTCTAGGGTTGCTACTGCCTGCCAGCACTCCCACTGACAATTTTCTGGCATGGTCTCATGGTCTCCTCTGGGTCTCTGTCTCTCTCCTTGTTTTCTACTTGTGCTCCCCGGATGTTCCTGCCCTTCCTCTTCCCCACTTCCTTATTTTCTTCTTGCCACTGGCTGACCCCCAACCCCCAACTTTCAGTATTCTTCCCTGGCTTCACTGCATACCAGCAGCTGTCTAAACACCTGGAGACTTCGGTTATCAGTGTTTTCTAGCAACTGTGTATTTAAATCCACTAAACTTGCCTGGGTAGGCTGCTCTGTCTCTGGAGCTGGCCAC
The DNA here is from genome assembly GCA_026225945.1 of Cricetomys ansorgei. Lineage (NCBI taxonomy): Eukaryota > Metazoa > Chordata > Mammalia > Rodentia > Nesomyidae > Cricetomys > Cricetomys ansorgei. The sequence goes on along the minus strand of JAMJFZ010004240.1, from coordinate 3,579,346 downwards.
GCTCTTGGCTCTAGTTTCAATCTCTGAGCACATGCAGCCTGAACAGGCCACGCCACCACAGCACCATCTTCCACAAAAGACAAGAATAATGAATCTTGAGTCATAACATGAAGACACAGGCTAAGCCTGGCAGTGGTGGCGAACTCCTTTAATCCCAGCACTCGGGAGGCAGAGGCAGGGGGATCTCTGTGAGTTCAAGGCCAGCCTGGTCTACAGAGTGAGTTCCAGGACAGCCAGGGATACACAGAGAAATCCTGTCTCAAAAATAAATGAATAAATAAGAAAAAAGACACAGATTAGACTCAAATAAGTATTCCCTGCCATTGCAGAAACTTTCCCTAGGCGTATGCAGCTTTTGAAATGAGCCTTGACCCCCTTTGTGTGGGTCCCAGTGCTGAGAGTCTAGATAAGGTAACAGATTCCATACCTGGTCTCTCTACCACAATGGCCTTCCTGTTCCACCTTTTCTCCTACGCCCTGACCAGTCAGTGCCCCCTGCTTTTTCCTTGTCTTTCTTTCTTCAATAGGAACGCATCAGTCTTTCCCCAAGTTTCTCCAAGGCTGTACTGTTCAACAGGAAAGCTTCAGCCACATGCGATGACTCAGATCCAAATCCACTAGATAAAGTGGACAGACTGCAGCTCCTCAGACACACTGGCCTCGTTTCAAGTGTTAGGTGGCTGCATGTGGCCAGTAGCAGCTGGACAGCCTAGGTGAAGACCATCGCCGTCACTGTGAAGTGGTATAAGACAGCACCTCTGTAGATCAGGAACAGTCCCCACATGCAGCATGCGCACGCCCAGAAGCCAGACTCCAGATTTTCAGAAAGAGTTCTGTTCTCAGCCCCAGGGCCTGGCAGGCTGTAAGACTCTGTGAGTAGGTCACTGGATACTGTAATCAGCAAGAGGATGGCAGGCTCTTCCCTACTCTCCCCTACCAGGGATTAGGTCACCTGACACTGTAATCAGCAAGAGGATGGCAGGCTCTTCCCTACTCTCCCCTACCAGGGATTAGGTCACCTGACACTAATCAGCAAGAGGATGGCAGGCTCTTCCCCCCTCTCCCCTACCAGGGATTAGGTCACCTGACACTGTAATCAGCAAGAGGATGGCAGGCTCTTCCCTACTCTCCCCTACCAGGGATTAGGTCACCTGACACTGTAATCAGCAAGAGGATGGCAGGCTCTTCCCCCCTCTCCCCTACCAGGGATTAGGTCACCTGACACTAATCAGCAAGAGGATGGCAGGCTCTTCCCCCCTCTCCCCTACCAGGGATTAGGTCACCTGACACTGTAATCAGCAAGAGGATGGCAGGCTCTTCCCCCCTCTCCCCTACCAGGGATTAGGTCACCTGACACTGTAATCAGCAAGAGGATGGCAGGCTCTTCCCCCCTCTCTCCTACCAGGGATTAGGTCACCTGACACTGTAATCAGCAAGAGGATGGCAGGCTCTTCCCCACTCTCCCCTGCCAGGGATTAGGTCACCTGACACTGTAATCAGCAAGAGGATGGCAGGCTCTTCCCCACTCTCCCCTGCCCACAGCCTCTGACCATCAACTTTTGTCTCCTTCCCCCTGTTCCCTCGGTGACTGATGCCAGGACAGAGTCGGTGGCTGAGAAGATGCTGACTAATTGGTTCACTTTCCTCCTCTACAAGTTCCTCAAGGTAGGATGGCATGAGGACAACTGCGGGCCCCAGCCTGCCCCACCTCCATCTACAGCCCCAGTGTCCATTCTTACGGGGCCCAGTGCACCCAACCCACAAGAAATGCAGATCTGTGCTGTCAGGGAACAGACCCGAAGAGAGTACCACGTCTGGCCCTGACTTTGGAGCAATAGCCCCCGTGGCTAATTCCCCCAAGAGAGGGGCAGATGTACCACTGAGAGGGTTCCTTGTGGTCCTAAAGCTTAAGTTCCATTTCCAGATGAATGCAAGTCACCTGTGAGTTCTTGGTTTCTTCTCCCCTCCTGAGCTCCTCTCCTTCCCCCAGTACTAGATTATGAAAGCTGATCCAGGGTCCGCGGCAGGCACACAGGCATGCTGCTGCAGATAAACCGAGGATGTGCCTGGAAGGTGGGGGAGCCCTGCCTCTGGGCTCCCAGTCGTGAATTTCAGAGGACCAACCTCTGCCTCTTGATTGGTTCACAGAGAGAGCAGGATCAGGTGGGGTGCGAGAAGGAGCAAAGAGGAGGAGAGAAAGGGAGAAAGGAAGGGAGGGCAGGCTCTGGACAGGCAGCTGGCAGGAAGGAGCCGGGTCACTTGGGTCCACAGAGCCAGGAACCACGAAAATCTGAAGCGTATGGAAGAAAAAATGGGAAGTGTGAGCCAAGGAGCAGGCAGGGGCAGGAGAGCCAGGACAGTGGGGTGGACCCTGCACACCTTTGGCCCCTGAGCTCTCCCTGCACACCTTTGCCCCTGAGCTCTGCCTGCACACCTTTGCCCCTGAGCTCTGCCTGCACACCTTTGACCCCTGAGTTCTAATAGTGGGGTTCTTCTCTCATGCAGGAGTGTGCTGGGGAACCCCTCTTCTCCCTGTTCTGTGCCATCAAGCAGCAGATGGAGAAGGGCCCTATCGACGCCATCACGGGAGAGGCCCGCTACTCCCTGAGTGAGGACAAGCTCATCCGGCAGCAGATCGAATACAAGACCTTGGTGAGTCCCTCACTGCTCCCTTCAGCTCTCTGGTAGCTCAGCTTAGGCACTTGGGCAGCTCTTTCCTGAAGAAGGAATGATGGAAAATGCTGAGCAAACTTTGCCCTCTGTAGGGCCCAGGCAGGTGCCCCCCTGTGTGCTCACTGCTACTTCCTGTGGCCCATGCACCAGGGCACCCAGTGACTTGTCTGACTCTCGGCAGTCTTGGGCTGGGGCAGGAGTGTGGTTCCAGACAGGTGCTGAATTGGGTAGTCAGGACCCAGCAGAGATGAGGGTAGAGGTCATGTGATAGGAAGAGACTCTCCACAGAGACATGTTCAGACCCTGTGGTCAGGCAGGAGATGATACCCCTCAGAACAAACCTATTTCTGCTATGAAAGGCCATTCTGGCTTTCCATTCCCATCTTTCTAAGGGCCCCCAGAATCCCAACAGATCAGCTTCCTGAGAACCCAGAGGCACAGCCTGTGAGGCTTCGGCCCCCTCTCAGTTCACAGCGCACAGAAAAAAGTCACAGACTGCAATTAAAAAGGAGAAGAGGGAACACGCCCTTCCAAAAACAGAGGCTTGAATGGATTTCTTAGAGAAATACCTTTCAATGTCTCCCGTCCCCGCCTCGCTCCATATCCGTGCAACACAATGAGTTGTGATCATAATCAGGCTCGCTCCCCAAATTGCAGCAGCCTTTATTTCACAGGCCAAAAAGATTGCGCCTGGCTGGTGTCAGGTGACAGGCTCACAGAGAGTGTGAAGAAATCAGTGGGTCTGGACTGACCATTCATTAAATTGAAAACATCTGGAGACTGGCATGAACGAGCAGGAGAGAAATGGGTGATTATTTTTGCTGGGAGATAGCAGGGCTGCAGGGAAGGCTGCCTCGAGTTCCCCAATGCCTAGACCTCTCTGCCTGTCTCTTACCTCTGTTCATTCCTGTTCATCCCTCTTGCCTATGAAGAGGACACTCCATCCAGTGGTGATGCAGGAAGACCATACTACATTAGGACAGAGCAGCAGAGACTCCCCCTGTGCAGCTCACATGCAAAGTTGGGAAGTACGGGGATAGATACACAGCAACTGGGGAGCCCCAGGAGATCTGAGTTTGCCCATAGTGACCTTGTCCTGATGGAAATCGAGGCCCCAGGGAGTGTTCCAGAATCCACATTGCAATACCAGGGAGCCTGCCCGAGCGCTAGACACTCACCTGGTTACCTGCCAAGGAGCTTACTAGAAAACCAGATGCCTGCCAGGTTACCTGCTTGAGTGCTAGATACCTGGGAACTTGCTAGAATATAAGATACATACCTGGTTTCCTGCCAGAGTATTAGACATGTGTCCCAGCCCGCTGGCTGCCTAGACATCTCCTTGAGAGCCTGCTTGAATGCTGCATCCCTTCCCAGGAACCTGATAGAATGCTAAATGTTCCCAGGGAGTCCACCAGATGGCTAGAACCTCTCTGGGAACCTCAGAGAAAGAACCAGGTGGATGATTCTGAAGCAGTTAAGAGACGGGTAGAAGATAGGTTTCTGAGAGATCACCCTTAAGTGTCAGTCTCTGCTTCATGGTCCTTCTGGGGAAAGAGTTCAGGCAAGGCCATATTGCTGTCTAGGGGAGGTTGAACTGCCTGCCACTGGCCCAGTGACAGGACCCCATGGCAAGCAGAGCAGGAGGAAGGGTGCAGAGGTTCTCAGAAGGAGGGAAATAGAGCTGGAGAAGGCCCTCATAGGCATTTAGCTCAGAGGTCCCGTCTCTCTTATTTTCAGTTCAGGGCATTTTGAAGGTGAGAGTATGATTTTTATAGATTTAGGGTTTTTTTTTTTCCTCCCTTCTTCTTAATGGAAGAAGCATGTTCCCCATTTGTGCTCATAGCAGTCTAGCTACTAATGAGAGGCAGGAGTCCAGGGCAAGGGTTCTGATTACTGCCACATGGAGCATGCGGAGGGCTGATGCCTAGCTCTGCAAGCCAGATGGGGCTATTGGGAAATGGTTACTGGGGAAGGCATAGGGTTTCAGTTCCAAGCAAAAGGATGCAGAGGACTCAGGCTCCAGGGACAGAGAGGAAGTACCTAGAACAGCAGGACATCGGGCCTCGAGTCCCTCAGTGCCCAGACCTCTCTGCCTCTTACACACCTCTGTTCATTCCTGTACTCCATAGCTCTCTTCCTCTTCTACTGGGGTTCACCCAGGAAGCCCCAGGCATCAGCAATCAGAGAGAACACACCATGAGAATGGCCAACGGAAAGGAAACGAACAGCTGGTGAAGCAGTTTTAGTTTTCCTGTCTCTTTCTGAAATGAGAACTAGAGGCCCTGCACCAGCAGTGGCCTCAACCCCTGACCAGGGCTTCAGGTTCACAGCCAGGGAGGCCTCTCAAGGGGCCTGAAACTGCAGTTTTAAAGGGCACCTTTTTATACTTAAAAAATACATTAAGTTTCTAATAGATCCAGCAGCTTCGAATCAGTACCAAACCCTTTCCCCAAAGCAAAGCTATTAAATCTTTTAAAACAGGAGCCCAGTTTCTCATTAGTATTGAGCATGTATATGAGGGTATGTACGAGCTGTGTGCGTGTGTGCGCGCATGTGCATGCATGTGCTGTGATTGTGTCTTGGGTTTGGAGTTGGTGAGGGTCAAGGTGTGCTCATAGGGTGTATCCTTGCACACAGGTACACAGACACATGTGTGTGCATGTGTCTATGCCTGTTACGTCACAGACTCACCCTCCCTGCCATCACTGTTACCTTTGGGAAACCAGAGCCTCTGTCCAGACAGGGAGTTTAGTGTGCAGCTTATATTCCTGCAGTAACATTGAAGACACAGGTCATCCTGCCTCTCTGGACAGGATGGAGTTGCCCTGACCCCTGCGTAGCCATTCCCGAGGGTCCCAGGGTGCTGCTGAGATCTGGGAGCCCTCCCCACTGTCCTCATCCATGTGACCTCTCTGCCACCCTCAGGTCCTGAGCTGTGTGAGCCCAGATAATGCTAACAGCCCAGAGGTCCCAGTGAAGATCCTCAACTGTGACACCATCACCCAGGTCAAGGAGAAGATCCTGGATGCCATCTTCAAGAATGTGCCATGCTCCCACAGGCCAAAGGCTGCAGACATGGACCTGGGTAAGAGGGCTGCTACCCAGGGCTAGCTATGTGGCTGCTCTTGGTCACCTCCTGGCTTCTGGGGTCAGCAGTGTGCAGAGCTGGGCTTCAGGAACAGTGTGGGAGCAATGGGTGGAGGGAGGGGGCTGAGTATGACTTTACAGTCTGCTGGGAATTGGCGGGAGCAGGTCCGTGAGCTCAAACAGAAGAGGGGCCACGGGTCACTAGATGCTCTGTGGGCAAATCCTCCTGGCAGGGAAGGCCTGTGGTCCATTGAGTGGCTGAGGGCCAGGATTGCAGGTGCCATATCTGAATGAAGGGATGTAAAGGCAGAAGCCCGCTCTCCCGGTCCCTGTGGCCAAGGTCTCAACACTGCCTTTGTTCCCCCTGGGCTCTCCCTCCCCTCTGTGCTGTGCCATAATTTTTGCTGAATACTCACAGCTCGAGGGAACTGGGTCAGCCATGGAGGATGGAGAAAGAGAATAGAGGAAAATGCGATGTGACAGCCTGTGGAGCACGGTGACACTGTATCTGAGTGTCGCACGAAGAGATGGCGCAGCCTGTATGAACAAGGGCATGCCACCCAGGGCCACTTGTGCTTCTCCTCAGTGCTCTGCAGTGCCATACTGGGCTTGTCCTCTGGAGGAGGCTCTGAAGAGACCAGGATGGAAAGGGGAAATTCCAGCATTGTTTGTGGCACCCGGATGTGAGGTGTCCCTGGGTCCTTGCTGTGTGACCTTGCCCAAAGTGCTTAAACTTTCCTTTGTCTTCCTTTCTCTGCCTGTGAGGTAGAGCTAGGAACAGCAACTGCTGCATAGTAGGAGTTCAGTCCGTGATGCATTGAAAGTCTAGACCAGAGAGCAGGGAAGATGCTGCTGCTGAGGACACTGGCTGTGGCTCTTTGTGGATCCTGGGTATGAGGGGGTGTTGACTATTGGCAACAGGGGTGGGAGAGACCCCAGAAGCCCTGAGCTCTCATCCGGCCTCTAAGCTGGCTTCCACTAAGCCGAATAAGACAGATGGGCGTCTGTGATCTTGCTCAAATCCAGGATGACTTTCCAGCCCATCCCCCAGATTCTGATTTGGAAAGATCTGACCATCAGGAAGTTCTGGTGGCTCCTGGGATGTCTCATATCCCCCTTAACCCCATCTCCTCCCACCGGCCTTGAGACTAGATGTGTACAAGACCCTGTGCACTCCACTTAGGAGGTGTCTCTAATGTGTTCTTGGGCATGGAGGAGGCTTTGCACCAACCAGGGTGTTAGGGTGTATGTATGTGTCCCGGGGCACCAGTCCCTGGAGCTGGGATGGACTTGCATGTCTGTGCACATTTGACCTGTGCCTGCTGCCATGAGGGGCCTCATAGAGACCCCTGCCATAGAGATAATGGGGAACAAAATGGTTCCAGAATGGAAGGTCACTCGATACTGGCTTAAGTAGAATAACCAGATAGCACCCACATTCCTTTTGTTGTGTTATCCATGGGTCAGGGTAGGGCCACTCCTGAGCTTCTCAGCATCAGTATCTGTGAATGGGGCCTAGGAAGAGCTGCTGGAGAGCATAGGTGAGCTCACAGAAGTTGTCCTGAACAGCACAGGGTCCTGAGCATGTATCCCGTGCTTAAGAGCAGGGTGGCTTCCTAAGGAGACAGGCAATAGCCTATTCCACTCGAAGAAGTAGGTGTCAGCTGCTACTGGGGGATAGATTCTCTACTGCATTAAGAGCCAGTGGGCGGCTGTGTAAGCTTCAGCCCTGATGGAGGTCAGAAAGGCTGGGGCCAGCATTTTCCAACATGGAACCCCAAGCAGAAGTGTCCCTCCTGTGCCTGCTGGCTGTCCAGGAGAGACTGTGTTAGGGCTAGTGGCTGCTGCTTGTGACTGGTCTTCCCTTCCTGGAGACCTCTCCCCACCACTGGATTGGGAGAGGAGAAAGCTGCTGGCTAGTTTTGAAGAATTGCTTCCCTCAGAGACCAGAGAATGCAAATCCACCAAGTGTCTCTTCGGTGAAGAAGTGTAGCGTGTCTCCTGTAGTATGTCTCAGTCAGGAGCCATCTTGAATGGAGGCTGCAGCATCCAAAGAAGTCATTTCCTTTCTTCCTTTAGAGAGATGGACGCTTGAGGGACTCTTAATCCCAGAACCTTCCAGAGAGCTGCTATCCTCGCAACTGACAGACTGCAAAGGGCGTAGAAAGCCCACTCCTCCAGGACTGTGGCATTCCCTGTGGTGGCTCATGCCCAGGGGCCTGGAGCAGACTGCCTCCCCTGCTTTGGTGCTCTTGAGGTTGTTCTGGAGGAATCTCCCACCCTGGAGCAGGGATCCACAAGCCAGTGTAAACTCAGGACTCAGAGTCTCACCTTTGTGACCCAGGAATGTCCCATGAGAGGTGGCGTCCTGCTGTATTTCCCGAAGGCCTCCCTGCTCAGCCCTGCTCTATGCTCTTCTCCCAAGGTTCCTTTTTATTATTAAATTAAAGCAGGAGTTTGGACCAGCCCCCAAACTCTGGTTTTCTTGAGGCCAAAAATAGGTTGCGAAGCATGGGGGAATAAATCCTCCTCTGAGATCCAAGAGTCATTTCCATGCCTGGCCTTGTGGGGAGAGTAAGGCAAGGTGAGTTGTCCATGTAGATGAAAGTGTATTGAAAGCTTAAATCAAGGTGTAAAGGGTGCTGTCATTGCTACCACAGATCAGTCTGTGCCAAGCGCCACCTGGCCACCTGATACACAGAGTGGGTGGGGCCCACCAGCCCATGCTGGGCATAGCAGGACAGCGGAGCTACCTCCTTTCCGTCTCCTTGCACTTCTTGCTCCCACAGCGGAGGGTGTCTGGCACAAGCTCCCTCCTCCCCAAATGACCAGCCCCTGTCCCAGACTTGACCAAAGGAAGAGGTCAGTCTAACACTCTATTATCATGCTAGGGAAATCCATCCCCAGCCCACCGCTGCCTGGCATGGTGGCATTTCATCTTCCTAGCCTGCAGCTACTGTCCCCAGTATATCTACTCACGGCTGCTAGGGTTGGAGCTCTCAGCGTTCCCTCCATCTCTACATGACGTCCTTGTCCAGACCCAGGTGTTAAAGCAACTGTGTGGGCAGCTGTGATCGGCAGGGATCTGAGGGAGGAGAGCCAATATCCATCCCATCAGTGTAGTGCATACCCCTCAGTGTCCATCCTGCTGCTCAATGGCAGCAGTGTGCTCTCCACAGTAGAGGAGATCTTCATCACATTAGGGACAAGCAGGCTTTGGTCAGGTGACTTGGCCCAACTGTAGGCACCGTATGTGTGCTGGTGTGTTTAAGCTGGGCTAAGCTAGGATGCATTTTTAATTATTAGATGCTCTACTTAGGATGGGCTTATCTGGGCCTAACTCCGGGTAAGTTGAGAGAGAGAGAGAGAGAGTGTGTAAAAGGGAGGGTGTCATGTAGAAAATTGACCATATCAAACTCTGCAGGGCACACTAGAAGACTGGAGGCCCAGGGAAGAGCTAATGGCCATCTGCATGCAGAATTCCCTTTGGCTCTGGGGTGGCCAGTGCTTGGCTCTCTGCAGGCCTTCAACTGATTGATTGGGTGAAGCCCACCCACATTCTGGAGAGCAATCTGCTTTACCCCAAGTCCCTGGATCTAAGTGTTAATCATACATGCTCACACCTCACACAAACAGGCTGAATGATGTACTATTGCCAAGTATCTTGGTACCAGGGCCCTGCCAAGTTGACACATAAAATTCACCATCACAGGACCCAAAGTGAAGGACACAGGCTCTGCCTGGATTACAGGCTGTCGGGATGTATGGAAGGAAAGAATGTCTCAGACAGAGGTTGTAAGAGTGCGGGGCTCCAGGTGGTTCTCCACTCTGAATGCACAAGCTGTGCCCGTCAGTTCTCAGCCATGGTGACCCCGGAGCACCTGGACAGGGCCTGTTTGCATCTCAACTCCTCAATAACCTGTCCACCTGCAGAGGTCACCTTTGTAAGCTCCCCGCTAGAGGTGGTGACTAGGAGATGGAGACCTGTCACTTCTGAGCACAATAGCAGGGGCAGGACATTTGCTCCCTGAGCTAGGGAACCGTTCTTGCACCTCCTTCTGCTCTCTGGAGGAATTACCGATGTTTGCCTTCAACTTACCAGTTCGTATAGTGGAGAGTTGGCAGCTCAGAGAGGCACAGTGCCTACGCCCATGTTACCCAACAGGGAGGTAGAGAGAAGACCCATTTTCTTCCTCTAGTCTCCTCCATGGGCTTTTCTTCTCCCTCTGCAACTGCCTGTGCCCTCCAGGGATGTCTCTGCTTTCAGCCAATGAGCTGTCAATAGTCCCCAGAACTGCACCACCCCACCTCTGTCTTGCAGCTGAGGTCATTCTGAAAGGATATATTTTTTTTTCAAATAAGAAATCCCTGTATGCAATAAAAGATACGCCATCTTCTAGGTGATATATAAAGAGTTCAAGGCAGCTGTCTCTTCCCCCGTTTGCATTTTCTGCCAGGTGATGGGAAGGACAGATAAAGATAATGGGATTTCTTCTTTTTTATTTTGCTTCCCTCTCTCCCTGGAAGGGGGAAGTATAACAAATTGGATTGTGAGTCTGTCTATCCCTGGCGCCTGGAGCAGGGCATAGGCCTGTGGGGTGGAGCTGCAGTGAGAGAGGTCTCAGCCTGTAATTTTCTCTAGATACATGCATATGAATGCCAGGGTCACCTTCCTTCCCTCCCAAGGCCACCACCTGCCCGTTCAATTCTGTTTTGACCCAGCACCCCGTCTGGAGCCACACGGTGTTAGGGAATATCATGGAGCCTGAGCTGGTGGTGCAGTCTTGTGAGCCAGCTGCGGAGGAAGCCGAAGCAGGGCGATCCTAAGTTCAAAGTGGCTATGCCCGGGCCACAGAGTGAGTTCAAGGCTAGCCTGGGCAACTTGTAAGACCTTGACTCAGAATGCAAAACAAAAACAAGGGTTATGGGTGTAGCTCAGTCAGCAGTACAGTGTCTGCCTACCACACACAAGACTGTGGGCTCAAAAGTCCACTGAGCTGTGGTTGGGCTCTTCTTTGCCTCTCTTGAGACTGGCCAGGGCAGAGCACTTCACAGCTTACAAGACTTACGTTACATTTCTGCTTTTGAAATTACTCCTTTTAAGCCCAAAATTTCATAGTTCAGTCATTTTCTACTTGAGATGGAGCCCCTCAGTGGGGTAAATGTAGAGACCCTGGCCAGGGAGGATAAGTCCTGGGGCAATTTCCTTATCAGCCTACTGAAAGTCTGTCTGGGAGTTCAGGGGTGCCTTCCAGTTGACCCCACACTCTACCCAGAGATCAGGGCGGTGGCAGATTGGTAGGCCTCGCTTCTTTGACACAAGCCCAGGAATGGAATCGCCAACAGCAGCTGCCCAGCCCCAGGCTCTCTTTCATCAACGGTGGCTTGGGATGGCACGGATCTATTTTTCAAACCTTCCTGATAGTTCAGGGAAAAGTACATAGCAATTTCTCTGTGTAAGAAGTAACAAAAATAACAGGCTTAAGGGCTCAGAAAGCAAGGCTAAGTGCCCTGATTCCACCTTACGGTCCTTATAGCGTTATTTAAGGAGACAATCCTAACTGTGTGGGATTGAAAGACAATAGTTGCCACTCCCAGGTACCCACAGATACACTTGTTCAAGTGTGGGGCTGGGTTGGGCACTGTAAGCCCAGGCAGCCCAGGCGTCTCTTCCCACAGCCCTAGACCCTGTGACCAAGCGCTGGTGTCAGTGGTATGTATCTTGCCTGCCGACTTCCCAGCATCCTTGTCAATGTCTCGACTGTAGGGAAGACATGTGGTCATCCCAACAGCATGGTAGAGTGATGTGGAAGGAGAAGCTCTAGGCCCAAGGAAAACAGCCAGGGACACGTCTGACCCCTGCAGCTCCACGTGGGAGGTTCAGTCTGGACGGCCACATGCCAGCATCGGTCTGGCCACAGTGGAGGGCGCAAACCTATCCCCTCCTTTCCCTTCCTCTCACTCTAGGTGGCAGTGCCTGGGCTGTGTCCACACCCGTCCTCTGCACTGAGACTACCCAGGGCACAGGGACTCCTTTTGTGGACAGAGGGAGAGCCCGTGAAGTTCCCTGGATGTGAACTCAGTGGCCTGGTGTGACGGCCTGTGTCTGGCTCCCTGAAGTGGCCTGCTTTTCATCTTCTCAGTTGTATTGTTGGCAGAACGTGGGGCAGTAACCAAAGCCCAGGTCATGTGTCTCAGCTCCCATAACCCTTTCTCCCAGGTTGCTACAGCAGCCCATAGTTCCCTCCAACTGTTGTTCTCTTCCCATCTGCTGTGGGACGGACTCATTCAAGTGTGAGGTTCTCTCTGTAGCAATTATAAAGCAGGCAACCACGGCCCAGTCGCAGGTGCCCTTTCTCCATTAGCTTGTCTGTTCACTCATTCATTTTGCCCAGTGCCGCTATGTGCTGTGTCCTGTGCAAGCCCTGCTGTAGGCTTCAAGCATCATGAATTCCTTACTTCAAGGACAGTCTGTGCCCCTGAGGAGACACGGCTTTTCTGCCGTACTTTTTTGAGTGGGGGAAATGGATTGACTCCCACTTGCTTACATAATTACTGGACAAAACTCAGAACCATGGTTGCTGAGTGTGTCTGCACAGGCTATGCATCGCACAACTTCGGGGAGGCGGGCATTGCAATGGGAATTCTGCACTGGGCCTAGAATCAGTAGCTTGTTGTCATTGCTCAGATGCATGGAGGCTGCTGTAGTTCTACCAGCAAGGATACCAACACATTTACTAAGCTAGAGGGCTGGGAGCTGGACCTTAGGGAGTACCCTCTCCAGCACAGCTGATTGGCAAAGTTCAGGATGCTGGCCACCCTCTTCGAAGTGCCATGAAGTTTTCCCTGTGCTGTCCCAATGCCACCTAGACAGCTGACTCCACCAGACACCCCACTGCCGCATCACCCAGCCCAGCTGGTCTTCACAGAGGTCCACTGCACTGTATATCAGCTGCTTAACCAGTATAAAGCGATTCCTCTTCCTCTGGCAGGAGAGCTTGGAGACCCACTGGGAATTTAAAAAAACAACCAAAAAAACGAAAAACAAAACAAAACAAAAAACAGGTCAGCCCAATGACAGATGAAAACATGGGCCATGGGCTGCTTCCCAGAACATTTCCCTCCTGCACATCACCCTACCTGCCCCAGGCCTAGATCGCCATGAGCCATCCTCAGGCCTCAGGGCAGGCATTCCCAGTGACCTAGCTAGCATGGTGGTAAGCAAGGAGCAGGGATGCCCCGGAGAAGTAAGGCTGGGCTAGGATGTTGGGGGCCCTTCTGCCCATCCCCTGGGTAAGATGTTTCCCTTCTGGGCCTGGATTTCATGCTTGATGGAGTCAACCATTTTAACCACAGCATGCACAATGTAAGAAGAAAGAGAACTCTCTGTGCCTCGAATGGGGCCTGAAGGGGAGGCACAGCCTGACCTTGGCAGGAGGGAATCCAAGTAGGGAGTCTACACATGTGTCCCTGACGCCCATAGGGAACAACCTCTGGCAGGCCAGGCAGGCGGTGTTAGACCAGGGATGCCTGCATCTGTCCACACACGCCCAGAGCAAGCCCAGTGTGCTCTGCGCCACTCGGCGCTCCGGCAGCTGCGAGCCAGGAAGCACTGCCTGGGCTGCCTGGAAACCAGAGCAGCAGCTTCTCTGTTATGTCTGACTTTAAGAGGCTGTTATTGCTTTCAGGTGTGTGCTCATGGGAAAGGCATCCGTGTGTGTGAGTGCACACATGCGTGAGCACATGTAGGAGAGCCTCCACGCACATATACTTCCACGTGTGTATTTCAAGATTGCAATGTGTCCTTCTTCCACGTGTGATCTGTGCTAAGGGACAGAGGTTTCCAGCTGACGAGAAGCAAGCTCTCAGTTCCTCCTCTTTGTGTTATCCATCAGCAGGGCCTGGGGTGTAGATGCTGGAGTGGAGACAGGGAGGTAGAGATGAGTGTGTGTGTGTGTGTGTGTGTGTGTGTGTGTGTGTGTTAAAATAATTGTGTGCCATCTAGTTTTCGTCTAGTTTTCAAGATGGATGTTATCCAAGGCTCTCTCTGCCTGGAGAGCATCTACACTCAGTGGGGGCTGTGCTCACATCAGTCTGTTTGTGGATGCCTTCTGGAGATGGCACTCGGCAATACTCTGTGGCACACAGGATGCCCCCAGGTGGCACCAGAGGGCCTTTCTGAATTGCCATCACTCTCCTTGCAGAGTGGCGACAAGGAACCGGGGCGAGGATGATCCTGCAGGATGAAGACATCACCACCAAGATCGAGAACGACTGGAAGAGACTCAACACGGTAGCCCACTACCAGGTGAGCTGGTCCCACCATGACGGTCTCCTTGGAAGTCATAGAACTTAAATTGCAGCCACCCAGGGTTAGACTCCAAGCCCTAGATGCGTTCTTTGATAGCCAGCTCCCATGGGGAGCCAATGTTACCGAGTCAGAGACTCCTAGTGTCTTTGGAGATAGGATGCTGACATGCATGCTTCTTGTTGGTATGGGCAGATTCCCCGAGGACTCTGGCTTAGAAGGCTCTCTGGGTATTTAGGGCTGGATGGTCTCCAGGAAGCCTAAGGAGGGAGAGGGTGACAGAGGAAGTCCCGACAGAAGTCACAAAAGAGAATGCAGCTAGAACTCAGGTCTCTGTTGAATGCTATCACACTGCCTCCAGGCCCAAGTTCTCACCCAAGTGCTAATTGTCGCTCATGCCCCCAAATAATCCTAATTTGTCCTTATTTCCTGGGATGGGCAGAGGAGTTTCCAGCCCAAGTCCTTAGTAGCCTTTACCCTGTAGGTGCCGGATGGTTCTGTGGTGGCTTTAGTGTCCAAGCAAGTGACAGCCTACAACGCAGTGAACAACTCCACAGTCTCCAGGACTTCAGCAAGTAAATACGGTAAGACCTCAGCAGGTGTCAGGGGTGGGGGGGGCATTCGGAGCAGGTGCTGTCAATAGACCTCATTGGCTGGGGTAGAGGATCAGGTCAGCTGACCTTTGGGAGGAGAGCTGAGAACGGGCAAAGGTGACTGGTTCCAATCACTAGCTCTGAGGCATAAAAATCAACTTTGTCTGCAGGCAAAATGCAGTGTAGGGCTGGGACTAGCCGGGTTGGCAAAGGGCTTGCTGTGTGAGCATGAGGGTCTAATCTCAGTCCCCAGACCCGTGTAAAAATGTCAGGCATGGGGTCTGCCTGTGATCCCAGCTCCAGGGAAGTGGAGACAGGAGGACCTGGAGCTTGCTGGCTAGCCAGACTAGTATAAGCATGAGCTCCAGGCCTGTGAGAATACCCATTTCAAAAACCAAGAGGGATGCCACCTGTGAATGACACCCAAGGTTAGCCTCTGGCCTCCATGCACACACACTCACACACACTCACCTGGATACATACACAACTACACACACACACACACACACACACACACACACTCACACACACTCACAGTGAGGGGGAAGGTAAGGGAGAAGGAGAAGGAGAGAGAGAAAACCTAACCGTCATGAGGTCGGACCTCCTATAAGTCTTACTTTCCCGAGCATCTCATATCAAGTTCATAATAACCCGGTGAATTAAATAATTATTATTCCGTCTATTATTTATATCAGCGAATTATAACTCAGAAGCACAGAGGTTAAATGGTTGGTAAAGGTCACACCATTATTATGCACTGGCATGCTAGGGCAGGAGGGAAAAGATGCGGAATGTAAAGTCAATGTCCCATTCATCACCACGCTTGTGCTTGGGGACACCTGATCACCCAGAGCAGTGACATTCTTATTGCAAAGCGTGGATTAGGGGGAAAGACAAACATCACAGCGTGTTGTGGATCATAACGAAGTGAGCATAGTAGGGCATCACCCTCTGCCTGTTCAGTTCCCGTTTTACAACTCAACACATAGGCAGGAGGTTCATCAAGTAAGGGACAAGAAGTGGCCTGGGCCAGAGTGGGGCAAAGAAGGACAGAAGCCCTGTGAGCCCTCACCTGACCAAGATTCACTAAGAGGGAATACTACAGCACTGAGAACACGCACAAGGAAAAGTATAAAAGAAGAACGAGCTTTTATTTCTACAAACTGAATAATTATGGGTTGATTCCATGCCAAGTTCAGGAGGAGGGCAGTCTGAGTGGGTGGAATTTGCTACAGATAATTCCTGGAGGTGGCGGGAAGGACATCCACACTTCAGGGAATATGCTACACTGAAGGGAGGTAATGGTCCCAGCCGCTGGCAGGAAGGATCAGACAACAGTGGCTTTGGCTATGGGGGAAGATTGTGCTGCTGGGTCGGACGGTACAGGCTTACCAGTCCTGGGCTGCGCTCTTCGCGTTGACAGAAAACATGATCCGGTACACGGGCAGCCCTGACAGCCTCCGTTCCCGAACACCCATGATCACCCCTGACCTGGAGAGTGGAGTCAAGCTGTGGCACCTGGTGAAGAACCATGAACATGGGGACCAGAAGGAGGGCGACCGGGGGAGCAAGATGGTGTCTGAGATCTATCTGACACGACTACTGGCCACAAAGGTATGGGGCGTGAAAGCAGGGTGCAGGGCATGTGTGGTCACAGGAAGGGCCTTCATCTGCCACAAAAATCCTGGGGCTAAGGGCTGAGGAGATGGCTCAGTTGGTAAAGGGCTTGCTGTGCGAGCGTTGATGGCCAGCCAGTTTAACCAGGTCTCAAGCTCCAGGTTCAGCAGAAATCCTGCCTCGAAAGCTGTGGGGAGGGATGGAGGAAGACGGCAAACTTCGCCTTCTGGCTTCCACATATGCACAAACACACATGTGCAACACACCTGCACACATGCACACCCACACCCTACACATCACATGATTGCTAGGGCTTGTGCACGTGTAGCAACTGTGCTTTGACCCTACAGCCCTCCTACGTCAAGTACTGCCAAGCCCTCGGGATCCTGCTCAACTGGTCACTCCAGGCAGATCCCAGCAGACCTGAGTTTTATTTCCACACTCAGATCCAGACACCGGCTCCGTCTACTCCCTCTCTCCGCTATTCCTTAGGGAAGAACCACTGGTCCTCAGGGGTGCAATGCCGCCATCACTGAGGAGAGAAACAGGCTGTAGACGCAGCTTTGCCCATGCCTGTGATGAGTCTAGCCTTTCTCTTCAGAGTCTGGGTTCTCTGGTCTCTCTGTGTACCCAGATGAGTAACTGGTCATTAGCCAGGGTAGGTAGTGGCCAAACAGAACCAGCAGATTGTGTTTGTCAGCTCTGAGTGAGCGTGCTCATTAGCACTTTTGAAAAGTGATACAATGAATGGTACTGGCAGAGATAGGAATCCAAGCCCCATAGCTGGCAGAGAAGGAGGTTTGGGCCCTGTCATCTGTCTTCTGTCTACAGTCTGTGCACAGAGGAAAGGCAGAACTGCCAGAGACCCATAACGGGGGAGTAGATCCGGTGCTCGGTGTCCCCCAGATTCCCGCCTAGCAGAGAAGCAGAGCACTGACCTCACCTGCCCTGCCTCCAAGGCAGCTTTTCAACCCCCTCCCCAGAGCTGCCTAAGCTAGGCTGGATCTGAATGCGTCCCCTTCCCCAGGGCACACTGCAGAAGTTTGTGGATGACCTGTTCGAGACCATCTTCAGTACAGCCCACCGTGGCTCTGCTCTGCCCCTAGCCATCAAGTACATGTTTGACTTCCTTGATGAGCAGGCTGATAAGCATGGGATCCATGACCCACACGTCCGCCATACCTGGAAGAGCAACTGGTGAGTAGAGCATGCAGTGGCCAGTGACAGCCCCCACGGGGGAGGCAGGCTCCCTGGAGATGGTCTGGCCACTGTGGCCAGTGATGGCCCACTCAGGCCTGCATGGGGGAGCAGGCTCCCTGGAGACAGACTGGTTACTCTCTACCTCCCGGCAGGGTCTCCACTCAACCCAAGCCTCTCACTTCCTTCTCCTCTAGTCCGTCTATGTATCTTCCTTTCCAGCTGGTTCTTTAGTCAACAAAATGTAGTAACTAGTCCAGTGAGCCGTCACAGCCAGACCACCGTCACATCCAGCTACTTCCTGGATGTGGGGCAGTGTGTCTAACACTGGAGGTCTTGGGCTTGTTAGACAGGGCAGGGCCCTCAGTAAGCTGGAAGATGGGTTGTGGGACAAGAGACAGTTGTCTGTAGACATGGACACAAGCGGGCATAGAAAATGTATGTGTTCCACAGGGCTGCTACGTAGCAGCATCTCCTAAAGTCTTGTCAGTAGGGTTTTGAAGCACACGCAGATGGTGCCTGGCTCAACAGGGAACTCAATAAGCTTCTTTTTCCTCCCCAAACTACTTTCTAAAAACTGCCCGGAATCACCCTGTGCTCCCTGGAAGCCATAGGGTTTTCTAATGATGACACCCCAAGCATCTCCACTGTGGTCCCCCGCCTCCTTTGCATGCACAATATCCTCCCCATCAGCTGCATCTGTGAGTGTTTCACTTGAGGTTGAAGTCACAAGGCCAAGCATCAGTATTCAACACCGGATGCAGAACCTTGAGGAAATGGGGCTCAGTAAATATTGATGACATGCGTGGCCTGCTTGAGAGTTCCACCTGTGGCGGAGCTGGCTGATGTTTAGTCCCGTCCTCTGGGACTGGATCCCAGTCCTGACTCTTCCTCAGCTGTTTCTGCCAAAGCAGCATAGGTCTGGTACCCAGAGCTATAACCACTGGATTGGCGGTTGGATTATAACCAATCGGACTGGCCAGGGTCCAAGGCACAAGCATACACCCTGACACCCACCCAGGGGCCCAGGCCTGAGGAGGCAGAAGTCAGCCTGGGGTATCAGTGATATTTCCCTGGGCATGCTCTGGACTTTCCCTCCTCCTCACAGAGGAGCATGAGCCCCAAAAGAGGCCCAGCCCATGCAACATAGCCCTTACCATCCTTCTAAGGCAGGGCCCCTAGAATCCGGGTTCTGTTCTGTGCAGCCACTCTGGTGACTCTACGTCCTGTCAGTGTGACTCCTGAGAGGACCCTGAAGGGCTGCCCCCAGCTCTGAGTCTACATCTCACTGTCAATTAATCTTTTCCTAGTGGGCTTGGCTCCACGAAGCCCGTCTCGGTGTTGGCCAGGGAGACGTGACTTTGCAAAGCACTTGTGGGTGCCAGACTCCTTTCTGAGACACAGACTGGGACATAGAAAGCAGGGCATCTCTGGACCCTGGCCTCCTCCCCTGATACTCTGAACGAGATGTAGTTAAGACTGGTCAGCCAGCTCTGCGTGTGGGCTAAAGTTCATCGTCCTTGCTGAAAGCATCATCTTTTTACTCCTGACTCAAGGTGTGACTTGCCCGCCTCTCCTACCCCTTCTTCTCCAGTTCCCGACAGGCTCTCTGTTAAATACCACTCCTTCTCATTTAGCCCGAGTGGCTGCAATCAGCCAGAGATGAACATCACCACTGATGCTAATATTGCATTAGGCAGGAGCTTCGGTGGTGTCTCTGCTTCCTGTGTGGTACACCTGCCTCCCTCCTGGTTTAAGGGACAGGTACAACAGCCACTGTAGCCGTCTGATCTGAGTAGGACCTGGGGAAACCTAGGGAGATTGGAACGGGACCATTAACTGGTAGAGAAACTGAGTCTCTCATTCAGAGCTCCAGGCCTAGAGATTATGACCCCCTCTTAGGTTGGGAAGCTACTGTGAACCCCTGAACCCATGTCCTGCCACTGCATTTACTTCCTGCTCTGGATTCCCAGCAATGAAGCAAATGACAGACGCCAAATATGAGCAGACCTCAGGCGTGTCTGCCCCAACCCTGCGTGGCACTCATTGTAAGGAATAATGCCTGTTGATTGATTGGCATCCTTGAGTGTCAGGTCTTCCCGTATTTATCACGCTTGTTGTTTGTATTATACACACTGGCTGCCGGCAGATAGAACAAGAACAAAAAATATTGTATCCAGTGCCTTGAAATAATGTAATTCAAAGACGTTAAGTTCTAAGAGGCAAGCCAAACACACACGGGCACTGTAACTATCACCAACCGTGAGCGCAGCCACCAAAACAACAATAAAACATCAGGGGAAGAAGCAGGAGGCAAAGAGGTGGGAGCAAAGAGAAAGAAGTAAGCCGTGCCTGAACTGTCCCTCCTTACCAGCAGCTCAGCAGGCTGGTAGGAGCTACAGAGCTAGAGTGGGTGGGGAAAGCTCAGCCCAAAGAGGCTCCTTCTCTCTTCCTCCTGCAGGCCTCCTATCGCGAACAGTGGTTAGAGAGCCAGGTCTCTATCTGTGGAGGCCCTACCCGCAGCCCAGGAAAGTGTTTCTAAAATAAATCAAGTATGGGGCTAGGGATGTTTGAACCCTAGGTTTGATCCCCAGAACCACATAAAACTGTGTTGTGGTGCACACCTGTAACCCCAGTACTTACAGGAGGTGAAGGCAAAAGGATCTTCGGCTACATAGTAAATTGAAGGACAGCCCTGGGCTACATGAGAGCCTGTCTCAAAAAAGGAGAGAGGCCAGGTGGTGGTGGCACACATCTTTAATCCCAGCACTTGGGAGGCAGAGGCAGGAAGATCTCTGTGAGTTCGAGGCCAGCCTGGTCTACAGCGTGAGTTCCAGGACAGCCAGAGTTACAACAGAGAAACCCTGTCTCAAAAAGGGGGGGGCGGAGCTGGGGAGATGGCTCAGTTGGATTAAGTGCTTGCCATGGATGCCTGAAGACCAGAGTTCGAGCTCAATCCCCAGCACTTCATAGAAGAAGTTGGTTATGGTGGCGTGCACTTGTAAGTTAGCACTGGAGAGACCAAGACAGAAGAGTTTCTGAAGCTTTCTGATCAGCCAGCTTAGCTTAGTCAGTAAGCCACAGGCCAGTGAGAGACCCTGTCTCAACAGAACAAACTAAAAAATGCAAGGTGGGTGGCTGTTGAGTAATGATACTAGGGGTGACCTCTAGCCTCCACACACGTGAACACACAAGCATATCCCCGCTCCCCCCCCCCACACACACACACAACAATGAAGAAGAAACCTGCCAAGTGTTCTCCCTGAGGCAGTCTGCAGGAGTAGATTTGGCACCTAGCTCTGTCTGCCGTTCTCGGCTCTCATCAGGAAGTATTCTCTGTGTGCATTTGGCTGCGTATATCTTCCCTAGGAACCTTCTAGAATGCAGGATTCCTGGAGACAGAGGGCATGTCCCAGTCATTGTTGTATTCTTTCTTGATAGCATAGCTCTCAGCAGGCAATCAGCACTGACTGGAAGGCAGGAGGGCCACCGTGAGCCAGATAAGGGGCTGGCACTATGTGGTATCCGGGTGGTAAAAGGCCACCCACCCTCAGCCCCAGTTCCTTCACCAGGCAGGAAGTAGCCTATGACACTAGACCGGAAGCAAGGGTGGGACTTCTGCCTAGTCATCCAATGAACAGATGCACAGCCTAGATCCCTTAAAGCTCACCAAAGGAGTGGTCCAGCATGGGCAGATAGGAAGGCCTGCATTCTCTGTAGCACACGAGTGACTGACTGGGTTGCCAAGAGGAGGATGTAGTCCCACGTCACAATGGGGTATCGCATCCTATCCAGTCCCCTCTTGTGCATCTCTAGATGACACCTCCAGCCTTGCTGATGCCCCGGGTGCTGAGGAGACCCACCTCCCTTGCCACCCCCTTCACCTCCCAAGTCACGGAGGGTCCCTAAGCTCCGTGAAGTCGGCCATTGTTCCTTCTCAGACTCCCCACCAGGCTGTACCCCGCTTCCCACACCACTGATCAGCTCTGCTTCCCTCCACAGCCTGCCCCTGCGGTTCTGGGTGAACATGATCAAGAACCCGCAGTTTGTGTTTGACATCCATAAGAACAGCATCACGGATGCCTGTCTCTCGGTGGTGGCCCAGACCTTCATGGACTCCTGCTCCACTTCAGAGCACCGGCTGGGCAAGGACTCCCCCTCCAACAAGCTGCTCTACGCCAAGGACATTCCCAGCTACAAGAACTGGGTGGAGAGGTGAGCGTGATGGGGGGCGGTGGGGGGGAGCCTAGGGCGCCTGAGCCTGCAGCTGGAACCCACAACCCATGGCAGAGTTGACCAGGTGACCACATGACCCACCTCCCTATGGAAGAGCATCATAGTGACTGAGGTGTCTTGTAGGCCCAGAAGGACATGTGGTCCTTGATCTTCCCTTCCCAACTAATACACACACCACACATGCGCTCGCTCACACACACACACACACACACACACACACACACACACGTAGTTTTGAGTGGAATCCTCCCGCCATGCACGTGTCCCAGCTGCAGGTCCTCTGCCTGGAGTACGGTGGTGGCATGGGAACATGTAAAGAAAGCCACAGGACATGTGTCAGGGGGTATCTCACTTTAATGCAGGGTGCAGGGTACAGGCAGGGGAGGGGCCGGTGACCCCGAGGATGCTGGGCGTGGCCTTGCCTGCTTTGGGGTTTGAGTCTGTGCTCCCAGCAGGTTATGTTCTCTCAGTGAAGGTTCATATATGATGATTTACCTGAGATCAGCCAGGGCTCAGGCATGGAGCGGAGAACGCACTGTATCCAACCCAGGGCCATGCGGGTTCAAAAGCAGCTGCGACACACACACACACACATCCCACTCACACCATGCATACCACAACACACAGATGCACATACACACACACCAAATCCACAATATGCACATAAATATACACATACCCCCCACACACCACTCACACACCCCCACAACACAATATACACATAAACAAGTACTCACCACACCCCCCCAAACACCTCTTACAGATATCACACAGATACATACACTCTCACATGCACACACTATACCAGATACACACACCACACCCCATACACATGCACTCCACATGCACATAAACATACATACACCCACAGCACACAGACCACACTCAAGTACATATACACACGCACTCCACACAGCCCAAACAGACATCAACTATACCACACACCTCACCAGATACACATCACACACACTCATACACCCCACACAGAACAGACACACCATCCATTCATGGATACATACACACATATCATATACCCATATACTACACACAATCCACTCAGGCACGCACATACACACATGTATAGCAAATATACCATACATATGGATAGATCATCACACATGCATTCACAGTAACACATGCTTGCACAGGTACCATAAATACATGGGTACACACATGAAACCACAAGTATCTATATCTACATGCCATCTGTGCCCATGTGTTTACACACAGAACACACGCATGTATGCACATGTCCTCATGCATTCTCTGCCTCCCTGTCCCCAGCCCTCCTCCCCATTTCTGCCTCTCCGCACCCTGTAGTGGTGGCGACCCCTTCAGACCCCCACCTTTTCGGCCCTGCTGGGGTTTTGCTGGTGGCTGATGTAGGCAGAGAGTTGAGGAGAGTAGAGCTCTCCCCAGAACGCGACTGTCCCACTCACCTCAGGGAAGCCAGCCGCGCCGTCTCCTGAAGCTGGCATGTGACCGCCTGTCTTTTCTGTTGGGTTTCCAGCAACAGTGAACTCTGCTTTCACTTGGTCTGGCTTTTCTTTGTTCAAAGATTATTTTTTATATTCATTACACAAACAGAAAACAAAGTAATGAGCCTCATCATGACATTTTCCTCGTGGAGGCGATGCCCTCTGTTCTCATATGCCCTCCATTACCCTCTGATACCGATTTCCTCAGGTTTTAACCAGGACCTAAGGTTGTCCTAGCAACGTGAACCTCACTCAATGTCTGCAGACTTTGTAGGGCCAAGTAGAAAAGATCTATTGTTGGCCCGCTGGGGCTGTACCAGAGTGTCCCACACATTGGAAGGTGACCGATTGTAAATGTTTAAATACACCTTGTAAGGGACTCAGATGTGTCCGCCACACAGCAGGGCGCATCAAGCAGGGCGCTATTTTCAGATTTTCAAAGCAGGGAGCACTGAGGGGAGGCAGGCAGTGGTTTCCTTGCTTTTCCACCAGACCTACATTGATGCGTCTGTGCATTCACTCTGGGTGTGTGGGGCACATGGGAAACCTTCCCCCCTGGGCTCCCACTTCTGAGTGCCTGGCAGGATCCACAAGCTGGAGTTTGGGTGTGTGTATGTTGGGGGGGGTGTCAAGGAGTGAGGCCTTCATTCTGGAGACATCAGTCACCCATCCACAGAGGCCTCCGAAAGCCACATTTGGGGATATCACAGCACAAGGCTCAAAATGGCTTCTGTGTCTACATTTCCATCCTTTTACCAGGACACTTTCAACCCGTCCCTCTCAGACTCGTGATCATGGAAGGATCCAGCCTTCTGGGGCCTTTCCCTGAGTAGCATCTCCCTCAGCACTGATTTGGGAACCCCAGGGGCTGGTACCCACCTAAATTGGACAAAGCCCAGCAAGAAGAGAAACTGAGGCCAAGGGTGGGGCTCATTCCTCCCTGTCGGAGCAAATGGCAGCCAGCCTTCCAGGTTGCCAGAGCTGGCCAGCCCTGGCATGCAGGAGGGGAGAGCTAGGGGATCCATTGTAGGCAGAAATCCTGTAAGTTCAAGAAGGAGGTCAAGGCTGACCTTTCTGTTCTTCATGTGCAGTCGGCTGGTGAGAACTTGTTTGAGGTTCATTGTCAGGGCTTCATTGCATTCTCAACAATCGATAAGGCATCTCTGCTGAGGTCCCAGCACAAAGGCCAGCTTGCAGGAGTGGGAAGGAAGCAATTGTATGCATGGCAGAGAAGACTCCACACAGGGTTGTGGTCAGGATGGGGGTGGACAGGCTGGCTAGCTGTGGGCTTGGCAGAGCCCTGGAGCCAGTGGGAGCAGCACTAGCTAAAGCCTACAGGGACCACTGGGCTGAGAACAGGGTAGAAAGCCAGTAACTGAGTAACCTGTAGCCCCTTGGCTCCCCCGATCCTGAACTTTCCAAAGTTGAGACCATGTAGTTGATGCACCCCGGAGCTAGTAGAGGACCACAGACATGCCCTGGTCCAGTCCCCACAAGGCAAAGAGGGGTGTGGAGAGACGAGGCCGTATGGTGGGGACCTGATGTGGCATCGGGGGAAGGCTGCAAGGCACGTCCTAGCCTGTCACCCATCAGCTTCAGATGAGAAGGTTCTAGTCCCTGCTCTCACCCTCCCCAACCTCTCACTCATCTCTTTTCCGGCCATACTCGAATGGGTGCACACACACACATGCAGGCACACACACGCGCACATATATACACACACGCACACACACGTACGAATTCTTCCCAGACATTCTCTTTGGAGAAATACATTACTCACACACCCTGCAGGAGGCCAACTGTTGCAAGGGACAGATGCTGAGCATCTTCTGTTCCTGGAGTGGAAAGGGCCTTTCACTGTGTAGCCAACGATCTCTAGCCTGGGCTACTGCTTCCCTCGTCCCTTGGACCATGAAAGCATCAGTGAGGGCCTGAGCTGTTTGTAAGAAGCCTGACAGTTTCACAGGCAGGTAACAGGAACAGCAGGAGCCTTCACTTCTGTTGACAGTGCTGTCTTCGCTGTGGGAACTTGAGGTTTCCATCCTGCTCAGAGGCTCCGGCTTTCTGCGGGTGACAGAGTAGAACTGTCTGGACAAAAGCTTTGGACAGAGCCACGGTCCACGAGCTGCTGGCCGTAGTGCTGAAAGAGAGAAAGCACTGCTCACATGTCTCGGTAATAGGACCGCAAAGATAACCTTTTGATAACCTTTCCTTGGCAAACCTATCTGCTTGGTGGTGACAGGATCTATGAGAGCACCGTGGCACAAATCTCCTTGGCAATGGCAAGGCCGAGACCCACCGGTGAAACCTCTTTCCTTCTGCTGTAAAATGGAATGTTGACATTTGTTAGATCCAAATGTAGTTTACTAGTGGTGCTGAATGGAGATTCCCGCTAGACCTTTAGTTCCTGGGATGTTGCGCACTCACCCAAACCCTGTGGGTACCAAGACACGTGCTTTTGGGTGGAGGTCAAGGATGCAAGGGCTGGGGGCTTCTGAGAACAGGGAGGGACAGGAGAGAGCGTTGTGAAGGGCAGGCGTCCAGATGAACCAAGGGCAGTGCATCTTCCAAGTGTCCTCAAGCTGCTTCCTGAAAGGCCTCACTGTCCAGCCTGTTTACTCTTGCCTAGGCAGCAGACCAAGGGCCAACACCCCTTTGCCAGCCACAACAGGATGCACACAACAGGCAGTGTGCACTGTCTGCTGCCCAGAATGGGTTTCTGAGGCCACAGGAGTTTCCCTCTGACTGCCCTCTTCCCTGGCCAGAGACAAGATGTCTTCTCCTACCCCGTCCTTCCCTGAAGACACACTGGCAATCCCAGCAGACTGTGGCCCAAGGCAAGCAGCCACCCCAGCCCTCGACTGCCTGGGAATATTATGGTCACAAATTGAGCTGTCATTCATTGTGGGCCTGCAGCTGATAGCTGTAGGAGCCCTAAAGAACCATTTCTGATAGGCTGTCGCCCAAGTTCTGGGGGCTGTTGGGACAGGCAGAAGTCAGGGAAATGGCTGGGAACGGGGCAGGGGTGCCCTTTCAGAACAGGGAGGGACATAAGCTGAGAGAGACACAGGGCAGGGCCAGTAGGGGGGGTCACCTAGTGAAGGGAACCTGAGTCCTTAGAACTCATCACTATCTCCTGTGCTCACACAACCCTGGGAGAGTCTCCCTCCTTAAACATTGCTGGTGCCTCTTCTGCCTTACCTTGTCCCTGTCCTGGACTCTCTTCTCCCTTCCCCCACTCTAGCTCCTCATGCTGCTGGCCTCGTCCCTGCAGCCCAGGGATTTGGTGCGACAGGAGCCACACCAGTTGCCTCTTCTCTTTTCCCGCCACTCACAACCCCAAACCATGCTGTAGATGGCGAGCAAGTGGCCGTGTTTGTTTGGGGCGCGGGGACCTCTTGCTCCCTCATTAGGAAGCTGTGCAGCTCTCCTCTGGCGGGAGCCTTGGAAGTCTGGTGCATAAAATGTCAAATTGCAGAAATTAAAAATGTAAATGCTGGCATCTAATTAACCAGTCGACAGCAGTGCACAGCTGCAAGTGACAGTGACTGATTGCCTTCTGCCAGCCTCTCTCTCCCAGCAGCCTCCACCCCTCTTCTCCTAACCTCCAGACAGCATGGGCCATCAGAGAAGAGCCACTGTTTAGAAGAACCCTCCAGGCCTGCTGGAGAGGCACAAGGCAAGCTGGAGCCCTGTGTCAGGAGCTGGGAACAAAGCAGATGCTCGGGGCAGAAGCCCTCTGACTCCTGGTTCCTCTCGGTCCACCCTTCCATTTCCTCCCCTCTGTGCCGCCTGTGTCAGAGCTGCAGAGGACCCTCCCTGGCTGTGGCAGGGAGCCCAGGTGGTCACAGCACAGGCTCCCACTGCTCGGAGCTTCCGTGTCTCCTCTGTACTCCTGTATGCTCTCTGCATACGAATCCAGCTCCTCTCTGCCCCCACCCCTCACAGGTATTACTCAGACATCGGGAAGATGCCTGCGATCAGTGACCAGGACATGAACGCATACCTGGCAGAGCAGTCTCGGATGCACATGAATGAGTTCAACACGATGAGTGCGCTCTCAGAGATCTTCTCCTACGTGGGCAAATACAGTGAGGAGGTGAGCTTTGCCCTGTCCTGCAGGGGCTGTAGAGGCAGAG
Source organism: Cricetomys ansorgei (assembly GCA_026225945.1). Lineage (NCBI taxonomy): Eukaryota > Metazoa > Chordata > Mammalia > Rodentia > Nesomyidae > Cricetomys > Cricetomys ansorgei. The sequence continues at coordinate 3,552,018 of JAMJFZ010004240.1, read as the reverse complement.
ACGGCCCCACGGCCCCTTACTGCCTCTGTCGGGAAATTCCACCAGCCAGACCTGGGGCAGCACGTGGACCGGAATGGGCACCGAGGGTGATCCAATCCACGTATTCTGTGCCGAATCCTATTCTCAGATACAGAAATCTGTTTCTTTTAGTCCTCGCCACCGCTTGCCCTGAGATCGAATCCAAGGCCTCCCACACGCTAAGCAAAGGCTCAATCAAGTTTCATTTTGAGATAGTCTCCATAAATTAGCCAGACAGATTTTGAATTCACTCCGTAGTCCCTGACCCCAGCCTGGCCTTGAACTTGGCTCCTTCCTCAGCCTTCCAGAGTATGTAGGAACACAGTGTGCCACATCAGACCCGGCTTATAGCCTTTAATTTTCACCATTATTGCCTTTATTTTTTTTTTCCTCTCTGACCTCATTCTCTATGATCAAGGACTTCCTCGCTCTTACAGGTGGCATAGTGTGTTACAGCACCCTGCGGATGAGCAGAGGGAGCGTGGGATAGGGTGGAGCCAAGTAGAAGAGAATGGGGTAATGGACGGAACAGAGTCGGGGAGGAAAGACTGGAACAGAAGGAGCGAGCAAGTCCCGACTAGGATGAGGACGGACTAGCATGTATTTTTCTCTGCTGTGCATCCTAGTTGGAAAGTGCAGCCTGGGTGACTGCCACTATAGACCGCGCCTTCACTCTGGATAACATAAAACTACTATGGGAATCACTTAGCTACACAGGTACTGACCAAGTGGTTCTGGACTCAGAGTCCCAGCACCCAGCGCAGCATGGCAGCCGTCTTGGAGCAGAAGAAAGTAACAAGAGCCGAAGCCAGTGCCCCAGCTCCGGTCTTCCTCATAGCCTTGCTGCCCAGAGAAGTCCAGAGACCCAGTTAAGGACCTCAGCAGGCCCAAGGTCCAGTGTCCTGCAGGGCATGAGCAAAGTATTCTATGACCCTCATGTTAATGGAAAGCAGGGGTGAGTCCCTCAGGGAAAGGACCTCTGCCACCGGTCTGCAGGTCAGTTCTGGTCTGGGGACAAGTGTTCCTGTTTGTGGCAGGCAAGCTAATGAAGATGTTCTGTGACAGCACTGTAGGGCCCCTGCTTCATCTTGGAAAGGAGCATCCCTTCATCGACCAGAACCCTTGTCAGCTCTTAGTATCACAGCAGTAAAAGGCAATCCCCAGCCAAAGCAGTCGGCAGCTCTAGCATGATGTCCCAATTAAATACACATTAACTAGTTATGAAATCCAAACCCCAAAGAGCCTCCAAGTCTCCCTAAGTTGGGCCGCTACTCTCTGCTCTCCAACCCTCACCCCGGGCCCTTCAGAACAGAGAACATCTTACCTTGCTTTTCTGGTCCTTGTGTGGAGCAGGCACCATGCCCAGGGTGCTCAAAGGTGTGACCTAGCTTTAGCCTCTGCACCTGAGCAGAGCAGAAGCAGATTACAAAGAAGGGAGCATGATCCCCCAGAAAGACCGTGTTTCACTCCATCACCCCAGATCAACCCAACAGGCAACTGGCAGAGCTCAACCTGGCATCTCCTGAGTCCCTGGAGATCCCAGAAACTTTCTGCAGACACCACGATCACCCGTCATTGTCCTCTGTCAACCACCCAACCTCAGAAAAGGGTTTGGGAGAATTTAGCCACTGTGTGCCAATTCAGCTTACACCTGCATTACTTTAGGGACATTTGCCTTTTAACAGACAAAGTTACGCCAACTGGCTCTCTAAGTGTGGATATGTGGGCTTCGAGGAGGTGCCCAGGAAGCACTTCCTTATTTGGGCAGGAAAGGTAGGATCTGTTAATATGAGAAAAGTACATTTTGCTTCCCCCGAGCACCCCACTTTTGCACTGGCTCTGAAACTCCCCAGATGCCATGGAGACTGTGAGTGACAGGTAGCGTCTCTGCACAGCCATCTTTGGCACAGCTTCCTCCCCTGCCAGTTGCCTCTTGCAGACAATGGGATGCACACATTATCCAGATGTAACAGTGCATATGTCGGTCGGTGTCCAGTGCTGCTGGCGACATGGCGCCCACATGCCTCCCACCGCCACCCGTGTCGCTCAGACTGCTGCTTTCACAGCAGGCTCAGCAGCAACAGACACGCTAATGCCCTGACAATATCCATGCTGTCTTTGTGCACCCCAGAAACACAGGTGCACACACCCAGTAATCTTCCATTTCTGATCCTTCCACAGATCCTTGGACCCCTAGACCATGATGACCAGTGTGGAAAGCAGAAACTGGCCTACAAACTAGAACAAGTCATAACCCTCATGAGCTTAGACAGCTGAGAACTGTCCTTCCAGGGCCATCCTGGAGGGAGGGACACACCAAGCCGTGCCTCAGTCTAGATTAGCATCTTTACCAAGTGCAAGTTCCGACAGGCATCAGCAGCACCCTGAGCAGCGCCGTCTCTCCTTCCGTTTCTCCGCCTCTTCTGTCTCTCCCTCCTTCCTGAGTCCCATCTCTTCCAGTTGCTCTGCCAGCGTGACTGGGCCGCACCCCTGACTCTCAGTCAGTCCAGGGTTGGCTGGGCCCACGGAGAGGGACCTGTCAGAGTGAGGCTCTCCTCCAAGCTGCTCCTGGCCCAGTGCATCAGCAGCAGGGCTCAAATATGGATGAGGAGTTGAGTACAGAACATTCCTACGCTGCTGCTTCACCTCTGCTTTGAGAATCCCTACCATGGCCCAAAGCCTGGCTTCAGGAAGCAACTGTGAGCTCAGTATTATCTGGAGTAGGAGACATCAGTCGGCTCTCCCTTTCCACACACTCAACAACAAGGGGCCAGGCAGCAGCCTGGGTGCTTTGTAACTGTGAGCAAAAGGCCTTGCCTCCTTCAGGTGTTGGAGTGGGGACTAGTGGAAGTTTATAGATGCTCTCTCAGGGCCACTGCCTACCTGCTTGGTGTCCAGCAGCCTTCTGTCCCCTTCCAATATCCCTGGAGGCCTTCCGAGTGTCCGTACAGACCTTCCTCCCCTTCCTGTGAAAAGTCAAACAGGGGAAAGCTAGCAGTTACATTTCTCCATGGAGATGTTCCTACATCATCTGATCTGGTTCCTAACAGCAGAAACGTAACATGGAGAGGGAGAAAAGGAAAGAGAGCGCCATCTATGCCAGAAGCAACATTTACTGTCCTCCAGTCACCCCCAAGTTCAAATGCATCATGACCATAGTCAGCAGCCATTGCCAGAGCCCTGTGTGCTGTCTAGAGAAGCATCTCCATGCTCCTTTGTCACCACCATCAATGCTCACCGTGAAATGCAGCGTGCATCTAGGAGATTCTACCTCCAGCCGTCTCCAAGGCTCCATCCCCACTGTCTTTGAGAACTCCATAGAAGGCCAGGGCAGACAGCCCAGTCCCTGTCCCTCCTGTGGAATCCGGTGCCATTGCTATGCAGATGACTTTGTCCTTTGTCCCTGGACCGTCCAGACCTCTGTGGGAACCGCTTCATCAACATCTCAGCTGCCTCTTCAGTGGTTCTTCTTCCTCATGCCTTCTGAAGTCATCACTGGAAACATACTGAAGCACAGCCTCACCAAGACAAAGCAAGATGCCAGACAGCCTCAGCCACCGGCTTGTGCCCAGAAGGGACTGGAGAGCCAAATGAGGGACCTGGCTGGATACGGAGAGCAGTGCATACCATAACCACAGCCTTGGCATCTCTCTCTCCATGTATGGCTAGGCCATTGTTTTAACCAGCTAGGCAAACGTGTGCCCAGAAACGTAACAAGTGCTTATGACAAGAGCTGGTCTACCAGCGGGTCTCGGGAATTTCCGATCTTGAAGGGATCGTACATACCCAATGGTCCAGTCTCCACAATAAGTAAATCACTTTCGGCAGCTCTGGTTTGTTGTTGCCCAGCACCCATGGAGTCGTCGAGAGAGGCACTGGGAAGGTGGTGTGGTATTAGCACCCCATAGTCCCACCTTCCTTCATTCTCCACAAGTCACATGACATTCTTCCTGTCACTCAAAATGAGCCTCACATGGAGAAGAAACTACGTCATTCCAAGTGAAGTCCATTGTTCTCCTGCACCTTTAAGGACTGAGCCCCTTTTCATATGAGAGAAGAGTTGGGGGGAGGCACCCAGGAATCAGCAGATTCGGAAGATTTCTTGTCCCATGTATGAGGGTGTTGAGACGGTCCCCTTCTCTGGCCCCCCATCCATCTGTCTGTCCTTCAGTGTCTGTAGACTTCACTGAGTGTCCGTGTGTGTGGTAAGAGCATTCTCCTATCCATAGGGAAACGGGATGTCACCTTCCAAGGCTGAACCTGGGCAACCCAGAGCAGAAGGCACCAGGTGACATTGCTGTGGGCAAACGGCAAAGACACACCGATGTAGCAACCAGGAAGAGGAGGATGGGAAAGGATACACTGGAAGCGGGGAGGGGTAATGGAAAAACAAACAGAAAACCAAAGGTTTTGGCTAATCAAGTGTCCGGTGGAGACATGGAATTTCTATCACGGATTATTGGTTTTTTTCCATGAAGCCACGGGACCTACCAGGCTTCAGGGTGCGTGTGAGGGTCAGGCTGAGGGAGCTCCTCAGCAGCGGCAAAGGTATTTTTGCACATGTGAAGGGTTGGGGAGGAGAGAGACACCAGCCTATTTACCACAGACTTGCGGGTGGGAGCTGTGTGTGTGAGTAGGTGCGTGGATGAGTGTGCTTTGAGTTTCAAGTTTTGCACAGTTAGAGGAAAATGAACAAGCGGGAAAAAAAAAAAAAAAAGACTTACCATGCTTTGCTGAGGATTACTATTATTTTGTTGGTACAGGTTTTTTTCCCCCTCATTTTTGTTACAAATAGAACTTCAAACACCTCAGAGAAATACACATATCAGGAAGAAAGAGGTGAAGACAGTCAAGTTTCCTGGGTCTCCTCATTTCTCTTGAGGGGGCTCTGGGCAGATATTTTACTTTAACTGGTGATGTGGGTTATTTCTGACACTTTGCAGGCAGTGCCCATGGCCTGCTTGGGGACTCAGAAATTGAGGCCCATCTTGCCTTTAAAAATCTTTCCTTTTGCTGTTTGTTTGTTGTTTTCCGTTCTTCCATTTGATCATTTGGTGCAAGTGTGATGCATTTAAAAGCAAGAATAGGCAATGCTGTCTGAAATCTGTCAAATCCTCCAGATATTCCTTCCTTACCGCCCCCCAGGGGTTCTCTAGTTCTTCCTAACAGTCAAAGATCCTGGTGGTCTGTGAGCTCCCAGAGGGAGGAAGTCAGAGAAACCAGGCCGTGAGGTACAGCGGTGCCTAGCCCTCTGGCCAGAGTTCATCTGCAGGGTGTTGCAGATCCGTCAAAAGTGGAACCTTTCTTTATCTCCTAGAGTGTGTTCAGAGGGTGTGTATGGGGAAGTAGGGAGTCTCTCTCCTCCCCTCCCCTCTGCATCCTCCTGCTCCTGATACCACTGGTCAGAATGGTACTGATCACACATGCAGAATGACTGGCCAGATGAGGATTTGAGTCTCGAGAAGACAGGGAGCAGGGAGCTTGATTGGGTCCTGAATGTAAAAAAAAAAAAAGTATAGAAGAAACCAAGGAAGGTATCTGCAGGCTGGTTACTTCTCTGTGGCATATGTCTCCCTAGGTGTGGGGCGTGGTCTGTCATGTCTTCGTCCTTCTCAGTAAGGAGACACCCTCATGTTTCTCAGTGCCATGAAGTCAAGTTAGCTTCTGTGTCAGCTACTTCCTCAGGAAAATGCTTTCTTGCCTTCTGTCAATTTTAAACTTGGGGACAGATGATGAACCGAGTATCCCCAGACCAAGGTACTCTGCAAACCTGTGCAGCGTGCATGACCAGAGCCAGCCCCTGGAGCCTCCATGCAGGGAGTCCACAGCCCCGGAGTGAGCTCGTGGTGCTGGCCTGGGGCCACATTTGGAAAGAGAAACATTTTTAATGAATCTCAAGGCAGACTATCCAGGACAATCCCCAGGCAGCAGGAGTTGCCAGCAAAGTCTTCTTGTGCTCCCCCTGGGCGGATGTTAATATAGTGCCCAGCACGTCTGCCACCTGACATTCCACCCTAAGGTCCCTGGTGCTCATGTACCACCCTGCACCCAGCTCTCATCCCCATGTGCACGTCTGTCTCCTGACTGTGACCCACCCTGGCAGCTAGCTTCCTCCCTGTTCCTCCTTGGCCTCCTGTCTAAGTACTGACCCGATACAGGAGCTGTTCAGTTCTTCATCCAGTAGGAGTGAGTGCTGTCCCACTCCAGCCTTGGCTACTTCCCTGAGTGTAGGATCTTCCTCAGCCAATGCCCTGTGGGCTCTCCACTAGAGGAGCCTTAAGCGATGGCATCCCAAGTGATCTCCAAGATGAAGGCTCTGCCACCCTTTCTAGGACCCTGGGTGATGCTTCTGCGGTCCATCCTGGCCTTAGCACCTCGCACCCTGACATAAACTGGAGAGTGCCCTTTCCGGCTTCTATCCTAGGAACTCTCTGCCTTTGACATCACAAGATGAGTAAATGTTTCATCTTGAGAAAGATCTACTCCTGTAATCAGGAATGTCTTCTCCCTCTTCCTCACAGAGAGCCCCCTAAGCCAGGAGACTGACTGGCTTGGGGAAGTAGTCAGCAGGGGGCTACTCAGGTCCTCAGGTTACATCCCTTCCAAGGGCAGCAGCCAGTGCCAGTTCCAGAAAGTTCCCAAAGGGAGCATGGGTTCAGGGGCATTTCTGTGAGTGGACCAAGGTGACTCTGTCCAGGTAGCTGGCTGGCCTGGCTCCTCCCTGGTCTTACCCCATGTTCCTCACCCACATCAAGAGCCCCTTCCCATCCTTTTGGGATGGAGGGACCCTGGCTATACAGCCCTTCCTTTGGAAAAATGTGGGATATTTGATCAGGGTTGTGTAGTTCATTATGTTTTGGCCACTCCCATGTGAACTTTGAACCTGCCAGGAGAGCATCCTCAAGGCTACTAATTCCCCCCTGCTCCCCTGACCTGACAAAGCCCGGCTCCTTCCACTGCTGGCTGACTCACCCAGGGCATTCTGCACAGGACCAGCTCCAGCTTCATTCTTAGCTGTAGGCAGCTGAGGTGCCATTTCAGGTGATGGTAAAGGGTGGCTCCGGAGAGAGCCTGGGACTTTCTTTGTAGGCTTCTTCCGGTTATCTGAGGGGGCCATATTCTTCCTCCCATTTGGAAAGCAATCACTACAGGAAACATTGCAAATATTAGGAGAGACTTTTTCATTGTTGTTTTACTATAAATCATTGCTCTTAATAATATTGCTTTTTATTAGCGGGAGCACCCGAGTTTAAAAAAAATATTTAAGTCTTTCAGTTGTAAAGACAGTAAGTCTTTATGCGTGTCCCGTTGGAATCCCTTGAGTAGACTGACGGCTATCTAGGAGCTAAGCAGACCAAACAGTTCCCGAGGAGGGAAGAGGACGCCATGTCCCAGCTCCTGGTAGAGATGGTGCAGGCTCTAAGTGGTGGGGTCCTCAGTGTCGCGCCCCTCCCCCTCCTCCCTGGACTCCTGTCTAGTCCTGGCTCTCCAGGCTGCCCCTGGAATTGCTGAATCTTTCTGCCCGTTTCTTTTGTTTTTATCTTTAAACGTAAGACTCAAGCACATGTTGGAAGGGCTCCCTTACGAGAGTAGAGTTCAAAACAGAGGGTACATTTTAAACAGCACCCCAAAGACACTCTGAAGCAGAGGCCACTTCAGCAAGGGGAACTGAGGAACGTTTCTGTGCAGAGGTCAGCTCCATACAAGCAAGAGGAGAAGGTGGGCTGTGTCCTCGTCTCCCCCGCCCCTTCCCTGCCGTTCTTGTCTGCTTGTTGGCTTAGTAAACCTTCCGTTCTTTGAAAATAAAAGCTAGTTTACCTCAGAGAATCTTGTTTCCATTTGGAAACCAATGACTCGGCTTGAGAATGGATGGATGCCCCCCCCAACCCCGTCCCTACTTGGGCCTGGTGTCCTTGGGTCATGTGGTCTTAGCTTAGTCCTGGGTTGGCTGCTCTGAGCAGGAACCAGGGCCCTAGGCCTGAGATGAGAAGGAAGGATTGGATGTAGCCTTCCTCCCACTTAGCATTGTAGCTTCTGTCTCTTCCAGCAGGGTCCTGTCAAGTTACCATAGCAACCAGCAACTTCAGGTACCACAAAAGACAATGGCTCCAAGAGCTGAGGTGTACCAGAGAACAGGGGTTGTGGCCTGGTTAGAGGACCCAGAATTAAGCCCAAAATTCTGGGGGTGGGGGATGGGCAGAGGAGGAGGAGGAGAAATAGAAATGGATGCATGGACGGGTTAAGGAACTGCAGAGGCCTTGTGAGTCCGAGAGAAAGGCCACAGAAAGAGGTACGGCAGATCGCTCTGTTCTCTCCACTGCTTACCTGCTGCAGCCCGCCCCACTTCTATCACAAAACTCTCACCTTGAACACTGACCTTTCGAGAGAAGAAAGCAAAACGTACCTGTAGACACCAGTGTTACCATGAGCCTCAAGGACAGGTGGTGGGATCTCTGAAAAAAAAAAAAGAGGGTCTTCTGGTTTCGATTTTTAAAGATTATCCTAGTAAGATTAAAAAAAAAAGATTTAAAAAGTTTTTAAAAGAAAACCTATGCTATTTAAATTGGAGCCCAGTTGTAACTTGGTAAAGGCAAGCTTCTGTACCTTTGTTATAATTAATTGTATACCTGTGTATGTAAATATAAGGCATTCCTATTTTGCAGTTCAGAACAAAAAAAACTATTTGTAATATAGAATAAAGTTTATTAAAAAATAATAAAAATGCAGTTTGAGATTTGGGGTCTTTATGTGACTATTTGGGGACGGTTCGTCGTTAGAAGGCATTGACCTCCACCATGATGACACGAGGCACCTCCTCTCTGCGGAGACAGGAGATCTAGTCATCCGAGGGCAGCTCTTCTACCTAAGGGGTCGTCATCACAGGGCAGCCACCTTGTGATTCTGCACTAGGGAGTAAGCTCACCCCCACAATGTTGACAAGAGGCCTCAGCTAGCCTCAGAATCCACCAACACAGCTCTCCAGATCTCACTCTAACTATCAGAGATGCTTCTCAAGATGAAACAAGGCTTGCTGTTCTGTTCTAACTCTTCCTGGCAAGCCATAATCACACTTTAGTCTCCCCAGCCTGGATGGCAGGACCCCCATGGGCTGGGGTAAATTGCTCACCAGGAAGGTGGCCTTGGTTGCCAGGAATGATAAGACCAGGAAGGGACTTGGTGGAAGCAGCCATGGGTGCGCCTGTGATTTGACACCTCAGCTTTCCACCTCCAGAGTGACATTCTAGAACATGATAGAAGTACTAAGGAAGAAGATCAATGAGGCTGGAAGACAGCAGCCTCTAGCAGACAGCCAGGACAAGCACGTGGCAGAAACACCTCAGCAATGGCCTTGTGAATGGAGGGAGACGCATCTGTGGCCTCAAGACTTGGGGGTGGGTTGCTCAGACTCAACCAGGAAAGTAGCTAGTGACCAGCAAGAATGTTCTCTCCACAGTCAAGATGGAGGCTGACTAGGAACACGTAGCTTCAGATGCTCCCTCCACCCTCTTCCTGGCACGTCCTCAGCAAATTCTTCTCAGTGTAATCTCAAGTGTAAACCCAACCACCATGACCTGGAGCAGACAGATACTTCTTGATGTGTTGGTCTCCTTATTCACAAAGTGAGATTGTTCTGGCTGTGCCATGAAGCCCAGAAAGGCTTTTAGTCCAATTTAGACAATTGATTGAAAAGAAACCTGATGTTCTGCAAAAGGCCACGCAAACACACATGGTTTTATTGGTCATGGAAACAACTCTGCACAAACACAGGTGGATCGGCCCTGGAGCCTCGGTGACATTTAGAATGGCTGCCTTAGTGGGGGGAAACACTGTAAATATCTCACATCTTGTGAAAAAATAGTCATTGAACTGGGATTCTTGAAGGTAGTGGCCATTCCTCAGCTGAATGCTACACCGACTTAGCTCAGCAACTAGCTCAAGGAGATATTCAGTCAACTGTGGATGAATTGAGGGAGGGACAAAAGCTGTGGACGTACACATAGCCATCAGCAACTGGGTTGGCCACTGAGCTGCCTTCCCACTAGGAAGACATTTTCCACAATGAACTATACATCCCAGCACATGCATACTTTATCTTCAGGATGAGACTGCAGCTGGGTGCTGTCTTTTGCAGGCAGAGAACAGGCTATTAGAGTCAAATCAGCAGAGCTGCTCCTGGCCCAGCATAGAAAATGGGGGCCTGGGAGGATCCTTTCAGCACCTCACACCTCCTCTAAACCCACCTGACTTTTCTCTGAGCAAAATGCCTTCCTTGACTGTGGAGGCAGAACCCGCAGCTGCTGAGAGAACCCACTAGAACTAATGACACATGTATGATTTTTGAGCCATGCGTAGGGACGACTCAGAGTTTATATTACTGTAGCATAATTTCTACTTTCCCTCCCTGGGTGAGCAATACAACACCCCACTTCTATAAAGTGCATTTGGCCCACACCTTCCTTCCGACCAGTGAGGCGTGAGAGTGGACTGCTGCAGGAAGCAGCTGCCCCATCATGTCGGACAATGACAACACAGAAAGAGCCACCAGGTGATCCTGGTGGACATACAGATTAAGTTAAAAAAGAATCAACCTTTGCTTCGCTGTGTCACCAGGCTGTGAGAGCTCATGTTACTGAAGCACAACAGAGCCCACCCTGACCGCGACTGGGAATGAGAGGTTTTGCTCTGAACGCTGCAACTGATGAATTAGCACTTTCGTCTACAGAGAATTATTCTTCTGACCCTTTCGACCAAAGAAATCTTATCCTTTCCTCTCCCTCCCTTTGTCCCTCCCTCCCTCCCTCCCTCTTTCTCTCTGTCTTTTTCTTTTCTTTGACAGGCTCTCACTGTGTAGTCCAGGCTGGCCGCAAGCTCATCTTCCTGCCTGTGTCTCCTGAGACTGCGAGTACTTGGCTTGGCCCAAGTCTATCAAAACTATAACGCTGACTACTTGCTTACTAGATGAGTCCATTTTTAATGCTCCTGATTTTTCTGGGCTGGGCCTGGGACAGACTAGGACTGAAGGAGAAGACTAAGAGAATGAAGGAAAGGCTGCCCAGGGGGAAATGACATTTGCCAGAAAGGTATGAGTCCAGCCAGAGCTGTGAAAAATAGCCTATGGTTTTCTAGCATTTTAATTCTGATCCATAATCAAAAGTGGGGAGCAGGTGACTCACCCTCCTGACAGAGGCCTCATTCTGCCTTTTTGCCCCAGGCACTTCAGGAGCCATGGATCATTTGTAGATACGGCCAAGACCAAGAACCACACAAAGCACAATAGGTCCTTCAAATGGCACAAAAATAACATCAAGAAACCCCAGTCACAAGACACATGTCTCTTAAGGGGAAAACCTCAAGTTTGGGGAAACCCGCAGTGTGTCAAACAACACAAGAATAAGCTTAAGAAGATGCAGACAAACGATGCCAAGGCCAAGAGTTCATGCGCCAAGGATATTAAGCTCCCTCCCTGTAAAAACCAAAAGAGTTAAGCACAAGATCCAAAAGGGTGTGAGGCACAAGCTCTATGGACTTGCCTCCCTCACCTACTCTGAGCTTATGAAGCACGGTCCTGCTCACGTTGGCACAGATCACAGTGTGCTGCCCAAAGACCAAGGCCTATATCAAAGCCTAGACGTCTCTGGGTCAGACCGAGGCTCCCCTCAGCATCTCCAGGTGCCCAGGCCTCCATGAAGGTCCACGGAAAAGGTTCCTCCCTTACAATATAGGGACAAGTGGACTAGCATGATGTGACCCCACTACCCCTCACTGCCTTCTGAAGGTGATTTGTGTCCTGAAACTGAATCTCAAGCACATACAAAAGGAATAGGGGCTGTGCTTTCAACCTAAACCCTGCTCAACATGGCAGCTGCCTTTCTAGGCTCTTGATGAAAGTGTGACACCCAAAAGATGCTGCCTAGTTTTGGGAAAGGCAGGATAGTCCTCCTAAGACACCATAGAGGCAGACTGTACCCTTATTCTACAAGTCTCCACAGGCGTACACTGATAAAGGTCTTCCCATCCATTCCACATAGGAGCATGACCTGGGCTGCTCTCCAGTAATCTCCCATTACACCTCCCCAAACTCACTGTCAGATCTCTAGGGGGCGCACACAGCCCCTGCACCAGGAATATATCTTCCATCATAGGACACGCCCTGTTTCTGCAACCCAAGTAGCCACGGATATGCTTGAGAGTCCTTATGTCTACACCACACTTTCATCCCATTTCCCTCTTCTGCTTTTGGTCCTGCTTGTTTGCCGTCTGCTTTTTGCCTCCCCACGAGCAACACAAACTTAAGATGTCACTGCTGCCACCACGAAGCTACACTAGCTGCCCATATATGCAGACAGCTAGGACTACACCTCCAGGGTCAGTTCCTGATTCTCCTCTGTGTCCTGATCATACATACTGTCTACACCAAGCAAAGAATGCAACCTGGCTCAGTAGACCCTCTACTGACCAGATCTTTCACAGTGGTTCTCGACCTTCCTAATGCTGCGACCCTGTAATACAGTTCCTCGTGGTGTAGTGACCTTCAATCACAAAATTATTGTAGTTGCTACTTCATGACTCTAATTTTGCTGCTGAGCGGTGACTTGGTTCCTAAGAGCGTTGGAAATACGTGTTTTCTGGTGGTTGCAATCCACAGGTTGAGAACTGTTGTTCTAGAACAAGTTCCTACACATCTGTAACCCTCACACTTCTCGCCTGTCAAGATGAGAACAACAGCTTCTTTCTCATTGGATTATTGCAAGTGAGGTCATGATTTCAGTACTTAACGCAGGACTTGACCCTTGTAAGGTTATAGCAGGTGGTAACTTCCTCTGTTCTCGAGAACATACTCCTTCAGAACCTCTCCTGGTTGCCCTGCAGCCTGCTTCTCAGGAGAGCACTCAGCCTATAGTAATTTGCCCTACAACTGTGCAGATAAACAGACAAATCTAAGCAGCTGTAAGAAATTTCCAACAGTACAATCCTGCAATATACCTATATGTCTGTTTCCCAGTGAACTTTGGAAATGATAACTAAAGATCACAAGTACTGAGTTCCCAAACCAGCATCTGATACAAGTGCTTGTGAGCAAAAGCAAGCCAATCCAAACTGTTCCCCAGCACAGGCTGCAGGACTCCACTCTCCTGGATCTGTAGGAACTATAGAGAACACTTTAGGTGGCTCCCATTCCTAGTTGTATAAAGACTGCCCAATGGCTAGTTACTCTTTTCTATGTCTAAGTGAGCACATGGGAAGGGCTGAGTGGCTTCCCCAGGGACTCGTCGGTTGGAGCCGAGGAGCCACAGGACAGGAGGGAGATGCAGCTCCCTAAAGCAAACGCTGCCCGAGCACATACAAACGCCACTTGGTTTCTGTGAGGACCGCTGGGATAGAAAGGTAAGGAGCAAAGGCTGTCTGCAACAGGGATAGGATCCTTTAAAGCCTTTAACTGATTCTATAAGAGCGATTTAGAGTCATTTCAAGTGGCATTTTCCTGGCAAGAATCCCCAAATTTCTGCCTTTTCATTCTTCCGCTGTTTCTTCTGTTCTTCTTAATTTTTTACTACTTCTTTGAGAATTTGGGGTAATAGATATTGGTCATATTCAGCCCCTCCCCCACCTCCTCCCTAGTCCACTCTGTCTTCCCAACCCACCTAACTTTGTGTCTTAGTTCTTTAACCCAGCAAGTACAATCTGTGCTGCCACGTGTCTGACCATCCACTGCTGTGTGGCTGAACCGCAGGGAGGGGTACCGTTAAAGAAAACTCTCCCTTCGCCCAGCAGCTGTCAATAGTTCCTCAGGTAAGGATGGACCTCCACGCCCACATCCCCTCCCATGTTTACCTTTCTTTGAGAATTTCATGCACGTATACAATGTATTTTGATTATACCCACTACGCGCCGTCATAGTCTGCTTGCCATAATGCCCCATGTGTACTACTTTTAGGGATTACAATATATTTTCTAGTCCATCAGTAATTTGGGGGGCATCCCAGTGCAGACCCCTATGTATTAAGAGGAACCCTCCAGGGATCATAGGATCCCTCCAGGGACACATCGCCCTCTAATGGGGCAATCTCAGTTGCACATCTTGTCTCCTACAGTAGGACCCCAGCAAGGGCCCCTCCAAGACTGCTCTTTGGTTCTGTCAGTCAGTTTCTGTTCATGCACAAACTGAGACTTCTCCTAGGGAGTCTTCTTATGAGAGAGAGGGAGAGGGAGAGGAGAGGGAGAGGGAGAAGGAGAGGGAGAGGAGAGGGAGAAGGAGAGGGAGAGGGAGAGGGAGAGGGAGAGGAGAGGGAGAGGGAGAGGGAGGGAGAGGGAGAGGGAGAGGGAGAGGAGAGGAAGAGGGAGAGGAGAGGGAGTGGAGAGGGAGAGGGAGAGGAGAGGGAGAGGGAGAGGAAAAGGAGAGGGGAGAGGGAGAGGAGAGGGAGAGGGAGAGGAGAGGGAGTGGAGAGGGAGAGGGAGAGGAGAGGGAGAGGGAGAGGAGAGGAGAGGGAGAGGAGAGAGGAGAGGGAGAGGAGAGGGAGAGGAGAGAGGAGAGGAAGAGGGAGAGAGAGAGAGGGAGAGGAGAGGAGAGGGAGAGGAGAGGGAGAGGAGAGAGGAGAGGAAGAGGGAGAGGAGAGGAGAGGGAGAGGAGAGGGAGAGGAGAGGGAGAGGAGAGAGGAGAGGGAGAAGTAGAGGGAGAGGAGAGAGAGAGAGAGAGAGAGGAGAGAGGAGAGAGAGAGGAGAGAGAGACTAAGACAGACCAAAGCAGCAATTCTACCCAAATCCAGTCAGGTGAACCAATGAGTTTATTGGGATTACTTACAGGATCAGAGGTGAAAACCCCACCCCAGAATGCATCAATGGAGTTCCCTGGACGACTTGCAGGCTGCTATATTACCAAAAAAACAGCTTTCACCTAGCAATTGTTTACCATCTATAACTCCTAAGAAGGGCCTCATGAGTACTGTGGGTCACATGAGCCTCATTAGCCTTCCCCTCTATCTTATAACTTGGGAGGCAGAGGCAGGTGAATGTCTCTGAGTCTGAGGTCAGCCTGGCCTATTATAGTGAGTTCCAGGACAGCCAAGGGCTACATAGAGAGAAGCTGTCTCATAAAACAAAAACAAACAAAAAACAAACAAAAAACACCCAAACAAACAAAAACAAAAGAAAAAACCTACTAAAAACATGGATTCTGACTTGGTGTTGGCTGAGCATAAGGCCTGCCCTGGAGTGTAGCTAACACAGCCAGTGTCACTCCATTGGAGAAAACTGATTTCCACTCTCCAACAGCTTGAGCTTGTGCGGGTCTTGTTCACGCAGCCGCAGTCTCTGTGAATTAATATATGTATCCTCCCTGTGTGTCTAGAAACTGCTGTTTTCTTAAAATCTTCTACCACCTCTGACTCTCACAATCATTCTACTCCTTTTCTGCATTGATCCCTGAGTCTTGAGGGGAGTGGGTGACAAAATCGTTCTATTTCAGAGCTAAGCACTCCGGAGTCTCTCACTGCCTGCACATTGTTTAGTTGTTTGTCTCTATGTTGAACTGTAAGAAGAAATGTCTCTGCTGAGAGTTGAGCTATACATTGATCTATGAGTATAGCAGTACACCATTAGGAGTGATTCATTGATAAGTTCCTTTAGCAGAATAATAGTAGTAGGTTTTCCCCTGGGCCCACGACCTACTTAGTCTCAGGTTCTTGGCCTCATTAACAACATTGCCACTTTTTGATTGGTTATTCTCCTGACATTCATACCACTAATGCACCAGTGGGCGTATCTTTCTGGCAAGTCATTATTATAGCTCTAAGGGTCTATAGCTGGGTGATATGGATGACTACTTTTCTCCTCCAGCTGTGTGTATAGGACCTTCTAGCACTGTGAATGCAAGCTAGGAGAGATGAGGTTTCTGATTGAGTACTAGCTCAATTTCTCCATGTTATATGCCATAAGGATGTGATGTCTTCAGCAATAGGGCCTTACCATCAAGCTGTGAAGAGTAACCAAGAGCACTGGCAATAGTCTGTGGTGTGAGGATATTTTTTGCTAACAACTCAAAAAGATATCACCCGTTCCTGGTACTGGGGATTTGTTAGCATATGATGTAGGGGTACTGACTCCCCCATTATACGATGACTCCATTTATATTCCTTTCATATATGTATACATTTTAGGAAGCTTCTACAGTAGTAGGTTTCTATATGGCTTTTCAAAAGGTCTTCAGTATAGGTTATATCTCCCCAGAGTTCTCGCCTACCCTGCCGTCAGAGCACACCCCCTTTAATCCTCCTGCTTTTGCCCTCTATTCCGTAATAACACTATATTCTTTATCTCCTTCCGTGAAAGACCACTTACTAAATACACATATCAGAAGCATAAAAGCTAACATCCATAAGAAGAGAAATATAAGAGAAAACATGCAATGTTTGTCTTTCCGGGTCTGGTTTACCTCACTCAGAATGATTGTTTCTAGAATTATCCATTCCCCTGAAATTTTTGTAATTTCATTCTTCCTTCAAGTCTGAAGAATATCCCATTGTGTAAATGTACCACATGTTCACTATCCGCTCATCAAGTGATGAACATCTTGGCTACTATGAAGTGAGCAAAAATGACCACAGTTGGGCAAGAATCTCTGTAGAGCGCCCCTGGTGGGCGCCGCAGGGTGGTGCAGCTATTTTCCGGGTTTTGAGGAACCTCCGCGCTGATCCACTGTGGCTCTCCCGGTTTGCACTCCCACTAGCAATGAATAACGGTTCCCTTTTTCTGCATTCTCACCAACATTGGCTACCATTCGTCTCATTAACCTTGTCCATTCTGACTGGGGCAAGATGAAATCTCAAATCAGCTTTAATTTGCATTTCCCTGATGGCTAAAGCTACTGAACAATTTTTTTTAGTAATACTGTCTATTAAACTTTTTTATACAATATATTCTGATCATGTTTTCCCCTCTTCCCCCTCCTCCCAGATCCTCCCCACCTCCCTGCCCATCCAACTTCATGTTCTTTTTCTCTCTTTCTAAAAAATCCACCAAAATAAAAAGTAAAATTTAGACAAAGACAAAAAATTATAAAAAGTAAACTAAAAGCATACCAAACAAAGGATATTTTAATGTGCTTCTCGGCCATTAGTATTTCATCTCTTAAGAGCTCTGTTTAGTTCTGTACCCCATTTTAACACTGAGTTATTTGTTTTCTGTAGTAATTATGCTGCTGTGGCAGCGCACCAAGGACAACAAGGAGGCATTCTCAAAGGTGTAAGCCCACCCAGACCTCAGCAGAGAGAGCCACCCTCATAGCAAGCACCGTCATGACAAGCACCATCCTGGACAGTGGAGCCCCGAGCATCTCATCCCGGGGTGTTTTAATTGATACCAAAGCTCCTTGGGTGTTCTACTGACAGCACACGCAGACCATGAGCAATCAAACATCTTTTACATAAGGCCAACACCTGCAGACGATACAAGATGCCAGCCTTTCACCCAACAGTGCACAAAGCAACCATTTCAATGTAACTAAAAACAAACTTCTGCAACAGTCTTCTGATGATCAAGGATTTTTTTGTGCGCTTTATGTATTCTAAATTTGACCCTATCAGATGTGTAATTGGCAGAGATCTTTCCCCATTCTGTAGGTTGCTCTGCTTGAACGATGGTGTCCTTTGCTGTACATAAGGTTTTTTTTTTCTTATGAGGTCCCACTTATTAACTGTTGAGAATATTGAGGTGATGTGTTTCAAAAGATGTAGGTATGGGACAGAGGGTATTTCCTTGTGGGATACATTCTAGTGGCAGAAAAATCAAGTCTCCAGTGCCATGTTTGGCTGTGAATGCACTACCTGAAAATAAATGATGTCTATCTCCACGTCGCACTGGCCTGCTTGTGAAATGGCGATGCTTTGTGGGAATTAAGCGCATTATATGCACATACATAGGAAGCAAAACTCATGAAGGTAGCTCGCTTATTTATTTATTCACTGATCTATTTACGTATGTATATATGTATTTATTTATTTACTTATCTATTTATTTATATTCAGTGCTGAACTTGGCATTCCAGGCAAGTACTTTACCATTAAGTTGTGTCTCCAATCTTTCTTTTTCGTTAGTATTTCACGGTAGGATCTTAAGTTACTCAGGGTGGCCTCAGACTTACTCTTACTTATGAGAGGAAAACCTTAGGCTTGTGGTTCTCCTGCCTCAGTGTACCAAGTGGCTGGGATTACTGGCCTGCACCACCAGAATCCTACAAGGGTGGGTTACTTCCACTGATGTACCATTCCAATCCGTCTTGTTGGGGCCTCTTCTTCATCCTTGTTATGACAGAGGTTACTGCTGAGGCCGGAAAAGGTGGACATTTGATAGTCACCCACCAAAATTATGTCCTCCCAAGCAAGATAGAGGCGGACTAGTGTCAACCACCTCGGCGAGTAGTCGCTCTCACCCTATGGGTTCCTCTGAAGCCCAGGCATTGCTCCCTGGCGAGAGGCTGCTGAATGCCATTTTCTAACGCAACAGCCTGGAGGCATGGTCTTAACAAAGAAAAATAAGACTGGCTTCCTGCCACACTCTCGCCCCATCCACAAAGAGTACCATGTTGTCCTGCTACGTGATGCCACAGCACCCTCTGGACTGTGGTTCATTGCACGGACCACCATGGAAACCCACCGAATGCCTTCCATCTGCTGTTTGGTCCTGCAGCTCTGCTCGCCTCCTGGTCTCAACTTTTTGGCAGCTCGCTCTGACACAGCCCCACTGAGTCCCGGACTCTGACACCCAGCTGCCGAGGACCATGCCAATGCTCTCACCATTTCCCCACAGAGGCCTCGCGTTGCTGGCACCCATATGGGCCTTCCCGGGGGTCCTTGAACAAGAGCTGAGGCCAAGATGCAGGAATGACCGGGCTGCAGTGAGTTATGGGGCTGTAATTCCATCAAGGGCTTCTGGAGAGATCGTAAACTCGCGTCTCAAGCCTCCCCAGTCCCCCAAGCCCTTTTCTCTTTAGAATGATTTACAAGCCTATAATTCTGAGATGGATTGTTTCTTAGTTCACATAATCCAAATATTTAAGTAAAACACCATCAGGCTTTCTCTTGGCGCCTGGTTCCTCCCTCAGAACTAACAGGCTGCAACAGCGTCCTCTAGTGCTGAGCCCAGGGGGAAACCTGCTTTTTAAAAGGAGGACTGCATTTGTCTTGAGATGAGTTGTGGAAACTTGAGTTCCGCCTGAAACCAAGTGGCCATGCGAGGTTGTCAGGAACATGCAGATATGAGCCTGGAAGGACTAACAAAACCTTGATCTCTGTAGCTCCGGGTCATCAGCTGACAAACATCGGTTGGGCCTCCACTAGTGTGGGCTTCATGGCAGGACCTGTGTCTTGCCTGTTGTCAGGTCTATGCCCTTCACATAGCAAACTCTGAAGACTATGTATGAATGTGTCCACCCTTGGCACAACCTTTCCTGGCCCAACACGCCAGCCTACAGCTAACAGAATGACTATAGTATCTGTGGACACCACATATTTATGTCTATAATCCATCTCCCTGTTAGAATAAAAGCTTCCTGAAGGCAGGCCCAGTCTGGTTGAGCTCTGCTGCATGTTTCCAAACAGTGGTATTTGTTGAGTAAAATGTGAAACTCAAGGGACCCGAACACGATGGATCTACTGCAGCAGAGACCCCGACAGATGAGAGATGGAGGCCTGCACGGCAGAGTCCCAGGGTTCGAGCACTTCATGGGAAGTTGTGGTGGCAATATCCCGTCATTAATCCCAAGCCCCTGGGATAAAGACAACTAATGTTCCCAGCCATGCAGAGTCCTGGTTTCCTCTCTAGCCTGGACCCCCCTGGGGTCCAACATCCTCCTTCCCTCCTGCCACACCTTCCTGACTTCTGTCTGTGCCTGGATTTTCTGTTTAAGATCTGCTCATGTCCTCCTCATCAGTGGTGGCTGGTAACTATGGCAACTACAATTAGGTGGCAGCAGCCTCTGACTTGGAGACCCAGCTCGAGTTCTTCCGTACGTTCCAGGATGTACCGATTGCGAGTCTGAGAATATGCTCCTAAAAGCAGCGGCAATGAAGGACTAGTTCCTCCTTTTCAAATTTTCCAATTCATCACAGTCCAATGTTTTTGTAGCATACAATGAAAACAAATTAGGACTGAAATGGAAAGAAATAAATACACAACATACACGCTCCAATTTTATAATAGTGCATTCATATGCACAAGACTGCTCCTTCAACAACAATGAATTTCTTAAATGGTGACTTTCTGCGTGAATACCATGTCAATCATGGGTCAGCACAGGTTTGTAGATAGGCTCCAGTCCTCGGATCATTTTCTAAGTGGCTCTGGCCTGGAGCCCCTGGGAGACGCCTAGAGTACTGCCAGTCATCGTCCCCGTGCATTACTAGCCAAGCCTTGCCTTGTTTAACTCAGGCATCTACCCAAATATGCATTGAGATGGAGGGTGGGGCTTTCTCTGAAGCAATGACAGCCCACAGAAAGGCCTGAGCTTGACCTTGAGCCAATATGTGCAGAAGCATCTACACGGTCCTCATCATACACGGAAGCACTCCCCCCAGCACCCGGGTATCTACACAGACTAAGTGTCACCCAGAGAGATTTCAGAGAGCTTGTGCTGCCTTCCAATGTACCCACTCCTGCCTCTGGGCCTTCTAGACTGTCTACATGAGCCTGCAGATTGTCACCATTTAATCATCATTTAATCAAACGGCATACATTCTACACTATAATAAAGTGAATAAGTATTATGAGAACAGCTATAAGTCTGTGTATCTTTCTATATACTTACATCATATCTTTGTTATTTAGAGATTTCTAACACAATGTAAATGCTATGTAAATAGCTGTTAAGCTGTATTGTTTATGGAGTATAACAAGAAAAATAAATGGTAAACATGCTCAGTGTGGACATTCATTTCAAACATTTTCAGTATACAGTTGGCTGATCTTCAGATGAAAGACCCTTCATACCAGGAAGGAGCATGGGAGAACCTTCTGGGATTATAGATTTATTCTATCCCTTGATCTGGGATGGAGATATATATATATATATATATATATATATATATATATATATATATATATATATATATCTTCCCTGTAACAGTCACACAACTATTGCACAAATAGACTAATCTTGCCATCAGGTTGGTACGAGAGTTTGGAGAGCTCAGAGCTGGGTAAGGGTTTGAGAGGATGGGTGCCATGAGGGAAGCCAAGTAGCAAAGCACAGGAAAATGAAGGTTAAGAGGGGAATACTAGAGGTGGAAAGGTTTAAACAGGGAAGCGAGACAGGAGAGCAAGGATGGAGGGCTAACCAAATAATAATAATATATGAAAAAGTCATATGGTTATAACATGGACATC
Source organism: Cricetomys ansorgei (assembly GCA_026225945.1). Classification (NCBI taxonomy): domain Eukaryota; kingdom Metazoa; phylum Chordata; class Mammalia; order Rodentia; family Nesomyidae; genus Cricetomys; species Cricetomys ansorgei. Next base: position 3,530,625 of record JAMJFZ010004240.1, on the reverse strand, counting down.
TTATAATCCAGCTAAAATATGTAATTAAAAAAGAGAAAAGGAACGCCCTTGTGGCTGGATACTACCACTCTTAGAAGCCCTGGGCTATTAAATAAAAATGTCAGTGTCGGATGCGGGATACTTCTGTATGAGTTGTTGATGAGGGAGAGCCCGAAAGCCTCCAAAGTAGTACTGGTTCTTGCTGCATCTCTTGCTGCCCATCAAAAGATGTGGCCTTGCAGGCCAGACAGAGAAATCAAGCTGGACCTGACCTGGAGCCCACCTGCCGCCTAGCTTTCATAACGCCAGAAGGTGCCACACAGGCTGCTGGGTGGTCTTATCTAGCTGTGAACAATACGAACTCCAGTATCAGTTCTTCTGAATATACATTCAAGAATTGCGTTATTGGTTCATATAGTAATTCTGTCCTAAAATTTCTAACACCATGTTGTTCTGTTTTTCTTTCAGCAGCACCATTTTATCCTGTGAACAGCATCTTACACATCTCATTGTCCAGTTGTTTATATCTATAAATACATCTGGTATTCTACATCTCAACTTTGTCTGTTAATTCTTGCTCAATTTAGTTATGTTACCAGATTACGGATTCTGTTGGCTATTTATGAATACAGCCACGACATCTGTAAAAGATGATAATGCTTTGTTCTTTATATCCAATGTCCACATCTTTTTTTAAAATCACCTTATGGAAATTGCAAGGACCTCCAGTGATGAACAGAAGGGTCATGCTACATCTCTTTATCCTTCTCCATGTTTAAAAAGCCTTCTACCTCATGGGCCTTGCTGAGAGGGTATCTGGCCCCCTGGCTGAAATTCTTGCTGCTTATTTTCCCAGCTTCTTTTGCAGCTGGGCATTGATTTAGTCAGATTATCTATGGAAAACAGAAGGCATGCCCAGATAGGATCTAAAAAGATTTGATGAAGGGTCTATCTATAATAATGTGGGTGGGGCTACAGAAATCAATAAGCAGTGCTGAAGTGTTCAGAGATTGCCATCACTGGGAAGCTACTTCTACGCTCAGACCTAAAGAGAGGGACCACTTACTTGGGGTGAATCTGGATCCCAGCAAGAGGACCACCCATGGGAAGCTGATGTCTAAGGGGAACGGAGTTACTCTACTCCCCTGCACTTCAGTAAGAAGAAAGGAAGTGGGAACGGAATCAGCCTGGCTTCCTTCTCTCCTCCCTCACTTTTCTCCTATTGGAAACTTCCATGGATCTAACCAAAGAAAACCAGAGGAAAGGAGAGTCTGGGGGGAGCTGTCTTTGGGGATTCTGCCCTGGTGCCCTAAAACAAACTAGAAAAGGGTGGAGCAATGAGTAATGGTGAGAAGAGCAATAACGCCTGGCATAGACAGGATCATGTGACCAAGGCTTAGCCAATAGACACATACTTCCTAGACCTTGGATCTAGCGGTGCAGAGAAGCTAGAATTGCTCCCAAGAGCAGAGTCTAGAATGGAAGCTGCCACTGTTGCAGGAAAGTAAGGCAGGAGTCGTCTGCAAACCACTCAATATCTGAAGACAGCAGTGTGTTGGCCCAACCATTCTCTCATTCATTTCCAGGCTTCAGCTGACTGGATGAGGCTGGTCCCCCTCAGGAAGGGACACAAACCATCTACCTCAATCAACCCTGAGATCCAGATGTTCGTTTCATTCAGTCAACCCCTCACAAACATACTCAGAAAAACAAATGGCCAAATGCCTGACCACACACCTCTATACATACACAAGTCCCAGGTTTCCTCCTCCAGGCAGTCTGGAGACACAGCTGGCCACAGCTGGTCTAGACTACTCTGATGCATCTGCCACATGCCCCACCTGGTAGAAGAGCTATTCCTCTGCTGATCCCCTTAAGCAAAAGCCTTGGGCTGCCAGCAAGGTTTTCCCTGAGCACAGTACCACCTAATGGTGCCTATGGGAGAGACCTTTCCAGTGCAGCCATGGCTCTCCTGCTGTTATTACCGAAGGTCCCACATTTTGGAGGTGAGAACTGCTAACCTTTATACATCTCTAGGCTGTAACACTCCCTTTCTTGCCCTTAGTTCTAAGAAAGAGAAAACATTAAAGCTCGATTTTCCTTACTCACGGCAGCTTGGGCTATACAGTTAGTCTAAAAGCCCACTCACTAAAGAGAAAGGAATACGCTGTAAGTTCCACCTTTGGATTCAAGAAATCCATCCTTAAAACAAACATCCTGGTGGTGTGTGCGCTGCCCCCACACTACGGACAAAGCCGCCACAAGGCTCCCTTGAGCGCTAGGTGATGTAGCCATTGTTCTCCAGCGGCCTCCTACAGCCCACTTGTGGCAATCGTTTTGCATTTCTCTAAGTGTGCTCACTATGGTATATGATTGAGTTTTTTATGTGGTTTTTTTTTTTCTTTAAATGATGGGAACTGAACCCAGGCCCTTACCTTCTGCAAACCTCCTACTGAGCTGTGTTCACAGGCATCTGATGGGTTCCTTCTAAACCAACAGAGCCACAAACAGGAGTGAGCGTGACATCCCATCGATGATACATCCTGAGCCAGGATAGCTTCAGAGCCTTGCTATGCTCATCAGGAAAAGATGTGTTTCTGGCATTGGGGAGCCCCCACATGCCCCCATTTCCCACCCCAAGACAACAGTGCCAGCAGAAGCATGCTGGAGACAGCACTAAACAAAGGAGGGAGCCAGCGGGGTGAGAGGGAGAGCAGAGAGAGATAGAGGCATCTTCCCTGTTTCTCGTCTTTCTCTAGATAATTGGGTCCTGTTATGTCACCTCTGTTGCATTTCCTGCTTTCACAAATGGAACGCCGCCTGCTTGCACTCTAAGCGGCCCAACAGCAAGAAAACAGAGGCTCCTGAGAGTACGATTCGGGCAGACACAATTCTGCCTTGTAAGTACCTGATGATCCACTGTGGTGGAGTTGACTTTGACCATGAGAGCTGGGGGATGACCGAAAAGACACCATTCACCCCTGAATGTCAAGACCATGCCTTCCTCCAGCTTGGGCCCACTGTATGTATAGTGAGTGATGCCATTGATCAGTACTTACTGTGTTATGTTTTAATAGGTACTACTTGTACAGGGTACCCAATTCAAAACAGGATGTCTATTCTATCCCAGCCATCGGTTCCCTCATACAGGCTTTTCTCTCTGCAGAGACTACCCATGAGTGCTTCTTGATACCATTGGGTATCCACTTGTATGTTTCAGACAATACAAGTTTGAACTCAATGAGCAATAGCTTGAGGACCTAAAGCATGTCTGACTACATACATTGAGCAAAGCATGGAGTCAGTCTCTCCCTTCTTTCTAAATCCATATGTACTATATGATATTATTATACTATATTATATTACCCCTCTTTATTTTCCTGCCTTCACAAATAGAATGCTTGCATGCTTACACTCCAAGCATCTCAACAAATAGAAATCAGAAGCTCTTGAGTGAGTGGTTTAGACATATCTATATCTGTAAGAAGATAGATAGAGAGATAGATAGAGAGATAGATAGATAGATAGATAGATAGATAGATAGATAGATAGATAGATAGATAGATGATAGATAGATGATAGATAGATAGATGATAGATAGATAGATAGATAGATAGATAGATAGATAGATAGATAGATGATAGACAGACAGACATATCTAGACCCATGAGGCCCTTGAAGAAAGAAAGGAATGACATTCTATAGAGAAAGAAAGGGAGACGATAGTAGACAGCTCCCAGGAGGAGCTGCTCCATATTAAGGGGTCTTTCTTCCAGGCTTCCCTTCCAGACCAGGTTCCAGGCTGTAGGCACACTGCTGGCTTTTGGGACCAGGCTGGATCTGGCTGGTAACACGTAGAAGCCATTTTTTTTCCCGTGGGCTCAGACATGCATCTCTTCTATTCCGTGGGCTCTCCAGCCTCTGTCAGGAGCTTCCTCGTGTATGCAGTGAAAATTTGGAACAGCTGGGAACTTTGTCCTGTGGGAACTTTCTCTCCTCTTAAACACAAGGACTCTATCAATGGAATTTCTCTCCATGTTTTCAAGACTCTAACTCAGCCTGCTGGAACCAAGATACTAAGAGTGCACAGGAGGGTAAGGGGTGGGAGAGAGGTGTACAGTGAAGCCAAGTTTTCCATCCTGGGCCTGTGAAAGCGAGGATCTTTGGGAGCATGGCCTGTGGGCGAACTTCTGCTCATCCCTGGGCCTTAAAAGCAGGGATTGAGAGGCAGAGCACAAGCAGTGTGCACCATGTACACTCAGGGCAGACCTGCCTCTGTGACTTGTGTGTGATACTCCTTTAACTGAGGCTGTGACATTAGAGGCCTCCATGAAAGGTGGCCATAACCTCCAATTCTGATCCCAGTCAACTTAGTAAGAGCAAGCTTTGCTGGTTCCAATCTTCCAACCAGATAGGGTTTCCCTGTGGGACAGACAGAGTACTTACTATGAACTCTAAAAATGAGATGTTCTCTGTTCTGGGCACAGAGGGGAACACTGATCCACTGGAGGCCCAGGTTTCGCTTTCAGAGACTGCAGTATAACTAACTAGACCATGACACAGATGATTTGGCCAACCCTTGCCAGTGGACAAAAAAGCATAACGGCACAATTTGGTGCCATGTTAAATAAGTAGACAGAAGGTCATTGCTATGTGGGAGTGCCCTGGAAAGCACCCAGCAATGGCTCTTGGGAGAAGCTATGTTAGAGGGCAGATACATTACAAATAGAAAAGAGAAGATGACTGAGCCCCATCAGAAACCATCAGCAGTCACCCTGGAACTCTGAGGTCATCCCTGCCCAGCCATAGACAGTCGGACCCTGATATCAACCCAAATCGACTACACTGCATAGTTTTGTGTTCATGCAACACAAGCTACAGTCATTTGAGAAGAGCGAGACTGGACTGAAAAAATATCTCCGCAAGATTGGCTACGGGCAAGCCTGCGGGACATTTTCTTTATTGATTACTGATGGGGGAAGGCTCTTCTCACTGTGGGTGGTGCCAGCCCTGTGCAGGTGGCCTGCGTGGAATAAGAAAGCAGGCTGAACAAAGCCCCAGCAAGCCAGTGAGCAGCAGTCCTCCGGGTCCCTGCTCCCCCTGTCTTTGCCTCCAGGTTCCTGCCTTGACTTTCCTCAGTGACAGACTGTTAACCAGAGTGTAAGATAAATAAACCCTCTCCTCCCTGGGATGCTCTTGCTCATGGTGTCTGTCACAGCAATGGAAACCCTAACAGAGACGGATTTAACAGTTAGGGCAAGGCTGCTATCGGAACTCTTGGGTGCAGCCCCAATTATGCCCTGTGGAGCCCCTTTCTCGCCCATTTCCCCCAGGATGCTCTGTCACCTGGCCCCTTCCTGGCAGTGGTAGGAGGCAGGCACATCAGAAATCTCAGAGTGGGGGTGTCTACCTCCTTCTGGGGCCCCCTGCCTCTCCCTTTCCTCTCACTTGTCTGCAATTAAGTAACACAAATTGTCTCTGCTGTTCCTTTTTGCTGCTCTGCCCCCTCACATCCAGAAGGAAAAAAACAGAGAGAGCCAGAGACACAGAAGCAAACTGCTGCTAATGTTTCCTCCCCTCCCTCCATTAGAATCGTCACTTATAAATATTGAAGAACCAAGCGCCGCCAAACACCCAAGTCCCACTGTCTGGTGGCTGCGGAGCCCTTTGTCACGTTTCCCAGGGCAACCCTCCTGGAGGTGTGTGGGAAGACACCCTGCTCCACAGCCCAGGAGGCAGGCAGGCCAGGAGCAATGTCAGAGCTGCCCCCCACCCTCCCACCCCCCGCGCCCAGCTGCTCACCACTGGGACAGACTCTCTTCTTAGTGGGAGTGTGGACCCAAAGAGGAGTGAGCGAAGGAGCCTGCAACCCTACGGTGGGCCAGGCATAGGCGAGGTACAAGCCGGGTGCAGAGCTCCAGGAACAGAGGAGGGAAGGCACTAAAAGCAAACAGAATCACTACAAAGAAAAATTAAAGTCTCTCATACCCACCCGTGCCACGTAAGATCTCAAGCTGAAGTGTGGGATTTAGGAGGTACATGTGAGTTGTGATATGCTGAAACCACAGGAGAGGACACCCCAGTCTCTGGGGACAAGGCATGCCCTGCTGTTGCCGACAAGGCTTCGGTGATTGATAAACCCAATCAGTAGAGAGGCCAGGGAAGCTCTGTTGGTGGCTGCAACCCTTCCCAAATGGTGCTTCCGTGCCTGGCGCTGGAACCGTAAGATGTCTTCAAGGGGAGACAGGGCACATGCTAGACTCCAACAAAAGAGTGGTCCACAGAGAGCAGCAAGTCAAGCTAGCTCAGAGAAAACCTTCAGGATGGCGAAGGAGAGTCATCATTTTGGATCAAGCACAGGGGTTAAGAATAGAATACAGCAGGGTGAGGCAGGGCTCGTATCCAGATAGAAAGGTTTACTCTTTCCCTGGAAACAAAAAGACTTTTACTTTGCCATGGCTGGGGCAATGTAACAGGAATTAGGGAGCTAGACACAGGAATACAGATCTGGTGGTGGCCGTAAAATATGGACATCCATGCCAAGCTTGCATAGGCATAAGCCTGGGCCAGGATGGTTGGCCCATGCTCTAGCACGAAGAACACTCAGAAACCCAGTCATAGTCTGAATCATTCTATCTTGTACAGACTTGAGTTGCCTGTAGTGGCAATGATTACCAAACTAGCCCTATCTATCTATATTCCTGCAGCAGGCAGTTGCAAACTTTCTCTGCTGGATGGAAAAGAAAATGGTTCTGAGCTGCGCATGCACAACAGAGGCTGCTACAAAGAGGAGACCGAGAAGACGCTGCGCGTGAGCTCAGGGCTCCTGTGATTCCCACTCAAATCCTTGTCTTTTCCAGGCTTCCAGGCATTTTCAGTTTCACGCTGAAAGGTTGGAGGCTGTCACTCAGATCAAGCCCCTCAGCTGGACTCACAGAACAAACAAAGCAAGGGTATGCCCACGGCCCAGGGCCTGCTCCCTTCCGTCTCCATCAGCCTCAAGATGTTGAACATGGAATCAGGGCGAGGGAATTTCAAGCCTGATTAAAAGATGTGGGGCTCTCCAGTTAGTGGCTTTTCATCCCGCTCTCCATTTGACAGCCAAATCAATTCTTCCCTTCTGACAACCACTTCTGCTTTCCTTCTGATCAGCTCACAGCTGGTGGAGAGGGCTCCTTTTCTCCTAAGCCCACCTCCATGCCCTTGATTCCGTTTCTCAGAAAAAAGAAGTAAAAGAGTCTGCTCGTGGTCATTTTGGCTTTGGGAATTGTATGGGTCTAGTCCCAGGGAAGTCACTGGGTGAAAACGTCTCTGGAAACTGAGCAATTAATGTGCTCTGAGGGAGTCGCTCTTACATTAAGAGAGGCAGAGGGAAGAGCTGGGGAGAGCTCTACATGAGCTCATGTGTGCGGTGCTGCAGAAGGCAGTTTACATACAAGTCATGAATAGACTTGATTGCCCTATAATTTGCCACCTCTCTTGCCCATCAACCATCTGGTCATGGCTGCTGTGTGCATCTCCTTCCGAACCCCTACCACCCACGTAACCGCTAGGAAAGGAAACCCCGGCTGGGTTCTGGGGGGCTTTTTGATCAATCAAGAGACTAGCTGGGTATAATTAGGGAGGGAAAAGGTAGGGGTGTGTGAGTGAACAGGGGGAGTTAGCCAGGAAGACTAAAATCCTGCTCACAATAGCAGTAACTGAAAAAGAGGGTGCCAGCCAGAGAGAGTGAGAGAACCTGAGAGGAGAGTATTTGCAGTATGGAAGAGAGCTGGACAGGGCAGGAAGCCCCGTCCACGAACACTGTGGGTTAGGGTTTTATTTCTTTAATGGTCTTCAAGACATGCAAGGGAAGGTGGATTCTTTTTTGTAATTTGCCCTTTGGCCAATACCCGTCTGCACCTCCTTAAATGTACTTCTCTGAGGCCGCCAAGCTTTTTAGCAAGGAGACATCACAAGTGATTTTAAGCCACAGATACAGATTGCACACGAAACTTCAAACTCCATCTTAGACTTCATCACGCACAAGAGCACAGCTTTTCCACGGCTGCCACAGCCGCTGGGATCACGTCTGTCAGGAGACATAGGCGAGGCAGGCGTCTGCTGCGGGTAGAGCCAGGACCTTGAACAAACCTAAGCAGGTCAGATGTTGACATTTGTTCGCCTCTGAGAAAGGATTCTAGTTTCTTAGGAAAGTTGATTGTATTGAGGTTGGGATGAAAATGAATGGCTTAGCTTTTTTTAAAGTATCCTGATTCAGTGATCTCTCACAAGGCCACCTGGAACGTTTCCTTCCAAGCCCTGCGCCCTCCTGTAAGTTGTAACACGGACTTCCCAGCGCCTCCATTTCTCTAGCTTTGAGGATGCGCCAAATGAGACACACGGGCCTTGGGTTTATTTTGATTACAGACACATTTACCCGGTAATGCGATGAAGAGGCAGCTTTGCCCAGGGAGGTCTTAGTACTTGATGTTTTAAATTTAAATTATGGCATCTGACCTTTTAAACTCAAAGGATCTAGGAAAAATTATGAATTTTTAATAGTTTAAGTAGTGATATACTAAGATAGCACAAAAAAGAATGGTGTGTGTGTGCGCGTGTGTGCGTGTCTGTTTGCATGCACATGTAAGGACATGACTGTGAAGGCCTGAAGTCAGCCTCAGGTGTGGTTCCTCAGCTAGCCTTTCCTTTTCCTTCCTTCCTTCCTTCCTTCCTTTCCTTCCTTCATTTCCTTCCTTCATTTCCTTCCTTCATTTCCTTCCTTCCTTCCTTCCTTCCCTTCCCTCCTTTCCTTCCTTCATTTCCTTTCTTCCTTCCTTCCCTTCCCTTTCCTTCCTTCATTTCCTTCCTTCTTTCTTTCATTTCCTTCCTTCCTTCCTTCCTTCCTTCCTTCCTTCTTTCCTTCCTTCATTTCCTTTCTTCCTTCCTTCTTTCATTTCCTTCCTTCCTTTCCTTCCTTCCTTCCTTCCTTTCCTTTTTCTGAGATAGGGTCTCTCACTGGCCTGAGGCTAGTGGGTCAGCAAGTTCAGGGATTCCTCTGTCTCTGACTTCTTGGCCTTGATTTTTTAAAACAACAACAAGAACATAGTTCTAGGGATGAAACACAGGCCCTCACCAACACCCCAGCCCAACAAAGACTTTTACCACAACTTGTGCCATGTATTTTGTTCCAATACTGTATTATAAAAAAAGTCACGCACCATGTGAAATGGATAGGTGTTTATATACACACATTTTCCCTCCCCCCTACGCCCCCCTCTCTCTTCACATGTTTCTAGACTTTCCTTATCAGGTCTCTAGCCTCTATTCTTCCACCACTCATCTTCTTTTCAATGCATTTTGAAATAAATTGCAGACATCAGCCCACTTGTCCCTAAATCCTTCACCGTGGAAGTCATCACCTGATTTCAAGATTCATTACAAATTTCCTCTACTTTGAAGTATAGTTTACATAACATGAAATGCACCTTTTGTGTTCGCTTCCTAAGTGCTGGCAAACATATAGCCCTGCCGTAACTGTAACTCATGTTCACATCGAAATAGCACTTTCTAGAAAATTCCTCTTCTCTGCAACCCTCTCACTCCGAGCCCTCAAGGCCACGCCCCTCCTGGCTTTTCCTGCCGTAGACTATCTCGGTCTGCTCTATGTGAATGGAAGCACAGCATCACACACTTTGGCGCTCTTTAGATGGTGTGTACTCAAGTCAGGACTTCACTCATGCTAGGCAGTCGTCTGCTTCAGGTGGGAAACAAACCAGCCTCTGATTCGGTACAGAATGCTTGGGCATCTTCTCCTGTATGGCTCTGGAAAATGGAATTTGCTCATTTGTCCATCAAGACTGGGGTGCTTGGGTCATTCCTCAAGCTGAGCGAGTACTCTGTGGAGACGAGTGGGTTAGTGAAACTGTCCTGGGCAGGGGGCCTTGGAAACACTAGACATGTGTGGGTTGGTGGGCCCCACGGTGCATTCCTACGGCCTTTCCTTGTTCTGTGGGAAGCATTCCCTTTAGCTCCACCAGCACCTCAATCTTCCAGAACCCCCAGGACCTGTTAAGGTTGTGCTCAAGGTCAGGAAGCCAGGTGACAGGTGTCCAATGCATTTGGCCTCACGCACACACCCACCGAGGTCCCTGTTCCTGTTTGATGTGGAGGGCTGTGACATCCCATCAGTGTTAAACTGTGAGGACTCTGTAGAATCTGTGCCTCGTGAGATATGCCTTGTTTTCCTTGTGAGCTCCACAGGAGGGATCAGGCGAAGGAAGGAGCTGTCTGCTTTGCCTGTGGTGGAAGACCACCCGCTGGCACAAACGAGGAAGCAGAAGAAAGTAAACAGACTGGATTCAGAGATGTGCTCATCAGCTCAATCTGTCCCTGAATGTTTTTGCAGCAAGACAGTGATAGTGTCAAGATGCAACTGAGCGGAAGGAACTAATCAACGAGGCCCATGCCGGCGCTGGCTGACGAGGGGAGAGGAGACATCCAGATGGCATCGGGCCCCCACGTGTGTGGCAGGGCAGAACGCCTCCCTCAGACACAGAGGGTTTTCACCTTAGCTCAGCCCATCAGTTTCCTGAATGTGGATTTCTTCCTTCAGTTGCTACTCCCATGAGTTCTGGTCTGTTGGGCTCTGTGATGACCACGAGAGCAGGGACGATGACGGAAGTGATGGGTTGCTGATGTTGTGGTCGGGGCAAGAGAGGAACCACGTGTACATGAGTGAAAACATCTTAAGTTTGTGGAAAAGTCCTGACTTCAGTTATATATCTATCTATATCTGTATCTGTACCTATCTATCTATACACACACAAACACACACATACACATACATACACACACAATACGTAAGCTTAGGTATAATAGATATAAAATAGATAGATGGATAGATAACACACACACACACACACACACACACATTATACCTAAGCTACTCAGTATCAGTGTTAAGCCACACAGTGAGCTGTAGAGTGTCAGCTCTCTCCCATCTGATCACATGACCGATGACGTTACAGCTCCAGGATCTCAAATCTCAAATCTCAAAGCCCAGCATCTCAACACCCAAATTCAGAATTCTAGAAATCATTTCCACCAAATGTATATGACTTTAATGGCATCGTAAAGTTGAAAAGTCTTACATCAGAACATCCCAAGTCAGGATCAGTTGTGTTTATGAGTCACTTATCCTATCTTGAGTAGCAATTGAGAGTATGTAGAGTCTAAGGTGTAAAGACTCGAAAGCTCACAGGACGGAGGTATGCTGTTCATGCTGAGTCCTGTCAGCCCGGGCCAAGTCCCAATCCCTCCAGTTGTAAATAGGGATTCTTCCGAAACTCCCATCCCTAACTCGGGGTACATGAAACTGTATAGAGGAGGGAGAGCTGGAGCGAGAAGAGGAGGGAGGGGGAAAGGAGCTGGAGGAAACCCCCCTTCCTTCACGGCTAATTGAAATTCACTGAATGTTCATACATATTAAGGCTCAGATCTGGCCCTGATAGGGTCGCAGGTGCAGAGATTGCTGAAGGGAAAAGTCCACACATTCCAAGCCTCTGCTTTGGAGCTAATAAGAATGCTAATGGAGATGATTAAAGACCGATTGATTACCAGGGATGAACTGAGGGGTGTCATGGGTTAGTACACATTAGAGCTGAGGACCATGTATCCTGGAGACAAGAGCCAAATTGTGCAATCCCCAGGTCCTTTTGATGGAGTGGTGAGCCTTGGAGCCTTGCAGGTGCAGCTAACATTAAGACAACCCACAGCATCTGGAAGCTGAGAAAGCACCAGTACATTATTTGGAGACTAAGGGCCAGCCTGCAGAAGATTAAGAAAGATTTCTCCTACATTCTCCTAATGTAAACTCTAAATTTTGACCCTGGCTCTCCTTGGATGCTTCCTGCATGCACAATGACCTTGGAGTCCCCTGTCCTGATTCTGAGGACAACAGCTCCCTTCTTTTCTACTTCCCATTCGCCTACTTTATTCTCTTCTTCTATTTTGACACAAACACAAAAAGCCAAGAGCCAGCGTATTTAAAAACTAAGGCAGGAAGAAGTGGCACAAACACAAAAAGCCAAGAGCCAGCGTATTTAAAAACTAAGGCAGGAAGAAGTGGCGTAAAATGAACAGAGCTGCCTTCTGAGATCTGTGATGTTAGAGGTCACATGATCACTGTCATGATGGAGACAAATCTCTGGGCATGTGCGTGAGAGAATTCATTGAGGTGGAAAGACCCACCCTGGCTGAGTGGCACCACCCATGGGATGGGGTCCTGGACTGAACACAAAGGAGAATGTGAGCTGAGCTCCGGCATGAATCTCTTGCTGCCTCCTGGCTGCGGATGAGACCAGCTGCTTCCAGCTCCTCCTGCTGCGACTGCTTCACCATGAAGGACTGAACCCTCCAACCGAGAGCCAAAACAAACCCTCCCTTTCTGCAGCAGCTTCTGTCAGGCACATTGTCACGGGGAACAAATACAATCACTCTCCTTGCTGCTGAAGGTGGGTTAAGAAACAAGACAGACGAGTGTTTCAGACACAGCCCAGGAGGTGGGGAAGTAGAGGCTATCCTAAGGGCCAAGGGAAAAAAATGTCACAGCCAAACCGGGATCCCAGCATTCCGTGGCGCAGTGAGGCATGCTGGGAGGAGTTTGGGTCCTACGATGCCATGTTACATCAAGAAAGGGTTGGCTACTGGTGAGAGCTGAGCCCCTTTCCCACACACACCTATGGACCCCTCTGCTTCCTGAGACAACACCGCAAGCCTCCCGCCGGAAGCTGAGCAGAAGCCAGCGCCGTGCTTGGCACTTCCAGCCCTTAGACCTCACCAGAATAAAACTCCATTCTTTGTAAACTAGCAACACTCAGGTATTCTGTCACAGCGGCAATATAACGGGCTGAGGCACGTGGCATACACCTCAACCAATGACTGCCCTCACCCACCTAGCCTGACTCTCACACCCATGTACACTGGCTCTCTTGTCCACCTCTTCCCTTCTCTAGCCATGTACAGAACCTTCTGCCAAGATCAGTAAGACTGGAGAGTCCCCATGCTTGTGCTGCTGAGCAGCTCATTCTCTAAGGGGCATTTCGTGGCTTCCTGACAACCTGTCCCAACCCTGGACAACTGTCCACTGGAGTGAGGCCTGGAGCATCATTGTATGAACAACTCAAGAGCAAAGCCATTGAGAAAAGCCTCACGTGTGTGAGCTTCTGCACACACACACACACACACACACACACACACACACACAAGCATGCACATGTGCATGCTCACATATTTATACACATACCACATACACATATCACAAACAACACACACACCACACACTACATACATGCACACATTATACATACATATACACACATACACACACACATACACACATGCACATACTATACACCACACACACTACATACCACACACCAGCCAATCCTACCTCTACTGAGACAGTTCACAACACAGTCACTGCACAGTTAAAAACTGCCAAGGAACCGACCTGGAACTTCTCAGCTGCTCTGTGCTCAGCTTTGTGGGGTTATTGGTCTCACCATCTAAAGCACCTGCAGTGCTTTCCATCAGGGAGCTCAGTTCTTGTTTGAAGCAGCTTGCGATTATTCTAGTGTCCCCAGACACCATAATTGGATTCTGTGATGGGTGCTTTTACCTAATATGAAAATAGCTTCACTTCTGCTCAGAGGCAGTTGTTGGGGGAGGCACACTTGTGCACAGGCACGGAGGGAAAGAAGCCATTCTGGGATGAGGAGAAACTACAGGGAGCCATTTGCCAGAGGACCTTTAGGGGCTGAAATGGTGTTGCTCCTCCTGCTCCTCTGACACAAAGCCAGAGAAAAGGGAGTCAGGGATACATAAGCAGGCCAGGAAATGAGGACTTCCCCAGCATGTGAGGTAATGAGCTGTGAGGTACGCGAAGTTGAGGAGCCAGAGCAGATGATCCGGAGGGCATTTTACAAGTGAGCTCGTCTGGCTGGTGAAGGCACAGACCTAGGAAGGTTAGCAGTCAACACAGCTCCTGGAGTCCACGGGAGCACATGCAGGATTGGCCTTGGCCTCTGGAGTTCCACTGATGCCTCTTCTAACACTTGCTGAGACCCACTGTGACATGGTCTAGCCCCAGTAAAATGCCAACCTGAGCGGACTCTCCAGATCTCGAAGCAGGAGAAGCCCGGCCCCTGAAGGCCATCCTCTGACCTCCACACCTGCACATTGGTTCTTCTCTTGCTCCCTCCCTCTCTTTCTCCCTCTCCCTCCTCTCTCTCTCTCTCCCTCTCTCTCTCTCCCTCTCTCTGTCTCTCTCTCTCCCCCTCTCCCTCTCCCTCCCTGTCTCTCTCTCTCACACACACACACACACAAGCACACACACACAGACACACACAGAGAGAATAAAAACAAAATTTAAAAAGGTTAAAAATGTTTTAAGTAACAATACACAAGCCATACTTCAGAAGAGAACAAAGAAGACTAAAGAACACAAAATCCTCTTCTCCCCACGGATTGCTAGGAATCATCTATTTTGCTGCCACGCCCCCTTCTCAGTCTTCCACACAGAGAAAGAAAAGAAGGAAAGTCGGCAGGGTTGACTGAGCATGAGGGCCTCCTCCAGAAAGGGTTTCAACTAGTGAGCAGCAGGTGTCCCATCCAACAGGGCTAATAGGTACAGTTGGCCACACATCCACCCAGGGCTCCTAGGCCTCCTGGGCTCCCCTGGGGCTCCCCTGGGGCTCCCCTAGGTGAGAGGCAGAGACTGGAGAAGCTTGAGGGCGCACAGGTTCCTACAAGCTGCTGCCTGACGCCTCTCTCCTTCCGGCTGTATCTGTCATCGTGATGGGTGTGGCAGGGTGTCTGCATCTTTTGCACCCTGTTGTCTACTTCCCCTCCTGCCCTCAGAGGACATAGGCAGTACCCAGAAAGAGCTGGGGTGTGTTCTAACCCCAGCTTCACCCCTGCCAGCTGTGTGACCTTGAGCAATGCTCCGAACTCCTTAAATATCATCTTTTTCATCCGGGAAAGGAAAGTAATACCTTCTCTCTCTGGTTCTTTGAGAGGATAAAGAGAAACACTGAAACAGATGTGACCTCGGCCCGTGAGACTTGCTCTGTGAGGTGTTACTTCCTGAGTCTTCCTTGGATGCATCTGCAAGGCTTAGCATTGCCATTGGGGGCCCCTTGCCCAACCTATGACCTGACAGGAAAAATCAGAGGAAGGAAAAACATCTCCCGTGAGCTCATAGGACAGACAGACACCATCTGGAAGTGTTCTAAGGTGACCCACAGCTCTCTGGACAGGTTGTAGTTGGAGGGCACTGTGGTTCTGCCTGTAATTGTGAGTACGAGGAGGAGACGATGAGAAAGTGCGCACAAGAGGAAAGGATCCAGTGTCCCGGGCCGACTGTGTGAGCCAAGGGGGTTGGGACGCACACTGGTCACCTCTGTACATCTGAGGCTGCACTGTGACTCAGCATGTTTGATGACAATTAGCTATGGAAATCACCTAATGAGCAACAAGATTATTATCTGACTCAAGACAGTGTTATCGTAGATACTGCAAATCCGATTAGGATACCTTTCCTTAATGAAACAAATAATCAGGGTACCAGCAGCTGCAGCCCACTTGTTCCTCGAGGTGTCCCTGTTGATTGGGGCATTGGTTTTAGGCGATGTGGGCTGGAGATGAAAGCGTCCTATCTGGTCATCGGCTGTCAGTCCGATTGTTCTGATGAAATTCTCCCCAGTAGTGAAACGAGTCTACACATACGGTGTGGCGTGTGGTTATGTAAGAGAGAGGTTCTGCTGGAGGAGTCACTTCAAAGAGACTCCAGGCTTTCGTCCTCTGGCAAAAATCACATCATCCTCTGCTTTCCACCTGCAGACGGAAATGGATTTTCACTTTGGGCACTTTTATCTATAGTTCGAGACAAGAACATTTTCTATAGGGACTGGCCAGAGTGAGTGAGATGGTTTTCTTTATCATCATTAAAATGTTGAAACTCTACTTCAAATAATTTATTACAGAAGAAATGACTCTTCTCTCTTTCAATTACTGACAGATCACCCTTTCTCTGCTTAGTCTTTCAATCCAGCCACTATTTGAGATAATCAATATTTTATTTTCAAACAAAAGCACTTAGGCAATTTCACTTTCACCAGCATGGAATTGAAAGGCATTGGGGGAAAAAAATTGTCTTTGAAACAGCAGCCTTTTGTTAAGATGGCTGTGTAGGGACTGGGCTCTGTGTGTGGTTTTCTTTTCTCTTCCTAAGCACAGAGGAAAAACCTTTCTCCCAGGTTTCCTTGCAAAAAAGCTGGGGCCATATCAATAAGTTCTACCAGAAGGATTTGCATTGAGGTGATTAAACCTCTTGGAAGTCTGGTCCTCTAACATGGTGACTTAGGAGGTGGTGTTGTGATGTTGTGTTGCATGGAAAACCTGTGGACCTAAATAATAATAACTCACAAACAACTGTGCACCAGTCCTTACAGTCAGCTAGCATTTGTTGAGCTTGCTCCGTGGGTCACAGACAGTGCTGTGTCTAAGGAGAAACTCTCTGTCCTCATTCCTAAATACATCGACCTTCTCAGCCAACCGGGGAGACTCTTGTACGTACACACACGGTTATAGCAGCGCTGTTCACAACGGCAAAGCGATAGAACTAGCCCAGAGAGCCATCAACGGATGAACGCATAGAGGAACTGTGGTGCATAAACACAATGAAGTTTTATTTGGCCATAAAGAAGAGAAAGATATGTCATTTGTAGGAAAATAGATAAAACTGGAGGTCATCAGCTAAGCACAAATAAGCCAGACCCAGGAGACAGATATTTTCTTTCATACGTGGAATCTAGATCTGCGTGTGTGTGTCTGTGTGTCTGTCTGTCAGCCTGCGTGTCTGTCATGAAAGTAAAAGAGGCACTCTGTGAAGGGTGAAAGGGCTCTAAAAGGGGGAGGAAGGGTGGAGGAAGAGTGAGAGATGCTAATTGGGGGTAAGAAAGACCAAATACATGGTGATCATGTGACCGGCATATGTAATCACATACATCATATACAGCCAGCACGTATATCACATATACACGCATATGAATAAATACATGGTAATGAAGCATGAAAGTTGAAGAGAGCTTATTTTGGAGAAAGAAAGTGGGCCGGTAAGAACGGAATGAGACTTGACTGATAATCAAAGTATACTATCTGTCTACATACCTATGTAGACATACAGAAGCATTTCATAATGAAACTCATTATCTTGTCATTTTTATGCCAACTTAATTCAATCAAGGAATACTACGACCGTGTCTCCATTTGCTTTACAATATCTAGCCTAGAACACAGAGTATGGCCAGATAGCTCAGGGGTGAAAGGCTTGCCACCATGTCTGATGACTGACATCTAATCCCCAGGACCCACATGGAACAAATGAACTGAGTCCTGCAAGCTCTCCTTTGATGTTCCCATGTGTGCTGCGACATGTGCATGTCCCCCGTAAATAAATGACTACCATATTTCCTTCTTTGAACATAGTCCTCTCTTGTTTGTCTCCTAAACACTTCAAGGAACTTGTATTTTTCAGGTCCCTTGGCAGTAAGGAACCAAAACGTTCATTTCAAAGTGAAATAGCCAGTGCTGGCTCAGTACGCTTCTCACCAAGTTCTCATGACAATTTAATACGTGCGTATTATTTTCCATGTTCTGTGCCCAAGGTTATGGTGACTTGGGTTAAATAGCTTGTCTGACGTAAATAAGTGAATTAACCAGGGTCTAAAGGCAGAAGTCTCCGCCAGACTCCCGTCTCTCAACTGTCACATTAAAATGAAGCAGGACTCACATCGTGCCTTCCTGTATCCTCAGCCAGGGCCTGAGATGGAGCCCTGAGAAGGGGAGGAGCCCCACTCGGAAGGCACTCATAAGATCTTGGCTCCTTGCTTTTATGGGGCTTTTAAAATTAATACTTTCTATTTTTTATACAAAAATTCATTGAGAAATATAAAAAGTTTCCATCTATTCCCCCTGCCCACCCCTACCACTAACATTTACTAGCTTTGCATTAGTAAAGTACAGTTGTTAACATCAACAAGATTTTCCCCCTTTTACATAAATTTGTTTTTAGACAATGCTCTAAACACCTTCATTCTGACATATTTTCCCCTTCTTGTTCTCCCTTTCTCTCTCTCCTCTTCCTTCAGGAGTCTTCAATTAATACCTACAACCCTGTCTTCCGGTAGCTTCCCTGAGCGCACTTCACTGGACTCTGTGAGGTCTGCGGTTTCTTTCTCTTCCTCCTTGTCTCCACATTGGTGCACCATTTGTAGCCGTAAGCTGCTGTGGTGGCTCAGCTAAGAAGGACAAGGAGGCAGACCTCAGCAGAGGGAACGGCTGTCCTGGCCAGTGCCGTATTGGATCAGCAGTGGAACCTGAGCATCTGAGTTCAGGTGATTTTGTTTGGTTGGCTTTTTGGTTTTTTGGTTTTTTTTCATTTAGCACTCCTCAGGTGCAGATCATAAACAATTGAACGTCCCCCATAGAAACCCAACACCCGCAGACAATACAAAATGCCAAGGCCTTTTCATCCCTTTTTCCAACAGCTCACAAAAACAATTATTTTAAACACAACTAAAACACTAAAAAAACTAAACTTCCACAACAAGCTCCTTTTTGCAGCTGACAGCAATCATAATGGAAAGCCACAACTGGTCAAAATGCAAAGTTCAACTGACTGGGGGGTGCCTGGTTCCAATTCATACATTTATAACACAACCCCCACACTTCAGGCTCAGAGAACACTGCAGAAGAGGGGACGGAAAGATCGTAGGAGCAGGACCATGGCAGCTGCTTCAGAATAGTCTCTTCGTTAAAAGAATGAGAACACGAAGTTAGGGTGCACGGATCGAGGAGTTGGAGGACATGGGTGAATATGATCAAGACTTGTATGAAATTCTCTAAAATTAATAAAAAATATCATTTTTTAAGAAAAAGAGGACATGAAGTTGGAAAAGGAGTTAGGTGGGTAAAGGTGGAATCTGGGAGGAATTTAAGGAAAATGGTAGGGGGTGAGAATGATCAAAATTCATTGTATGCCTGTATGCAATTCTTAAAGGACGAGTAAAAATATTGTATTAGAGATGTAAGAGAATATAAACCGAGCATCAGATATGTCAATTCTCAGAGATAATGCACTTATGAATACAGGAATGGCCATATAAGCCTGCTCGAGATGAGTGAGCATGTACACTCGTGCCTACAGCCTCACGTGTATCTGGATAGCTTTCTCTGCAGCTGACCATGGCACCTAGGGAGCCAAACCCTCCGTGTGGCTGCCCTGAGCACTCCTTTCCCTGCGGAAGCCTTGTTTAGGGGTGTCTGGGGGAACATGAGCTTTCGGGAGTCTTTGGGGGATGAGTGAGGAGGTTCTGAGAAGCCTGGAGGGACGGAGAAGGAAAACCCTAACACGCACTTCTCAGTCATCTTTGGGCACCTTGAGAACGCCTGGTCCCCATCTCAGCCCCCATCCCTTAACAAATAAAAGGAGGGCTAACCCCCCAGCGCTCTCTTTCAGCAGTAGGTATGTGGTGAAGAGAGAGTAGACGGGAAAGAGAGGGTCTCCCAGGGTTCAGGCGCAGAAGATGCTGCTGTAATTTTGCTAGCAAGAATGGAGCAGGAATAGATGTGACTGGGGCCCCTTCCATTCAACACCAGGGAGGGCAAGCCTCTGGCCTTGAAGTTGAGGAGGGAAAGAAGGTAAGTTTCTATGAGGCTCCTCCAGAGCGTGCTAACCCTGACTGTAGCCACTGTGCTTGGGAGGGGTGGTCACATACCAGCTTAGTGCTCCTGGTCCTCAGGAGGATCTTATCCCTTCTCAGTAGGACATAAGACTGTGTTGGCTCCAGAAAGGAAAAGCCATGTCTGAGTACTCACAGGAACACAACGCAACTGAGATGCGACTCTTCTGCCCTACCTTTCCTTTCAGCCCTCTTAATCCTTTGCAGGATCCCAGGACATCCCTACAGACAGCAGAGAAGGGGTCAGATGTGCTAGCAACCTTGTGGCTCCTGCTCCAAAGGACCCAGTCCCTCCTTGCTGCTCCCTCAGCAGGGACAGGGCTCAGTAGTACTAGGAAATGAAATCTACAGTTGGGATTAGAGGTCACTTTTGTGTCATACATTCTGTAAGTCAAGAGAAATCTATGATGACCCATATTACCATTACCATAGCATAAGAGGTCCCCTTGAGTGGTTATCATGGAAAAGCTTTGAGGATGCGGTCAAACAAAGGGTGGATTTTCAGATGGATTCAAACTCAAAATCCAAGCCAAAACTAAAGGAACTGACAAAGGCATGTTTCAAATAGGAGTGGCATGTCAGTTTGCCTTAAGAATCCTCATATCTGGAAATACAAGAAGAGATATTTATTTGGCAATATTATATACATCGTGCAATTGCTAAGCGTTTTACATGTAACTATTTCTTTTGATCCATGGAACAGGTTCTTAATGCATACTCGGACTTGAAGTTGGAAGGAGATATAAGAACTTCTCTGTGGCTGGCGAGACGGCTCAGCTGGTAAAGGAGCTGATTTTGGGAGCCTGCAGATCCGAGTTTGATCCCCAGAACCCACATAAAGCTGAAAGGAGAGAATAGATTC